>RCUC01088617.1:0-23454 GCA_003697995.1 Taxidea taxus jeffersonii
GCTTTGAGCTGGGACATCCAAATGAAGAGAAAAGCCGTTAGTCCACCTCAAGTTTTCCCCAGCGAAGGCCCACAGTTGAGTGTGAGGAAATAATCACCTAGAAGAGGCAACTCTGTGTTAGGGAGTGACCGACCTGCAGAGCTGGTCAGCCCTTCATCCGCACCCTCAGAGGTCTAAGAATCCACAAAGACCTTTTGCTCTCAGGTGAGAAGTTACTAGGATTTTGTTGTTATTCACTAGCTCAGTTGGCAGGGCTTAACCGGTAAGAAGGGATTAAAGCTGTATTTCCCCAAATGGGGTACACATTCTCAGGAGGTAGGCAAAGTCACTTTAGGAGGCACATGGATAAACGCTTTTCATCTTAGTAGTTTTGGATTCCTTTTAATGCATATTAAGAAAAAAAAAAAAAACTAGTGCAGCAAATTCATGCTCTCACAAAGATTGTTTCTTTCCTAATTGTATTCAGATTTCTTTTTTAAGGTTTTATCTATTTATTTGACAGAGAGAGACAGAGAGTACAAGCAGGGCGAGCAGCAGGGAGAGGGAGGGGGAGAAGCAGACTCCCCACTGAGCCGGGAGCCCGATGTGGGACTCGATCCCAGGATCCTGGGACCATGACCTGAGCCGAAGGCAGATGCTCAACTGACTGAGCCACCCAGACATCCCGCATCCAGATTTTTAAAAGTAACCCAACTTTAAGTAAAATATGTAATATAGCCCACTCTAATAGATGCGGGAAAAATCATGAAAGTGGAAGTAGAAAAATCACGGAAGTAGGTTTGGGATCTAGCTTGTTGGTGGGTAATGATCACAGAACCAACATCAGGGGCATCAGCTCACGGGCTCCTGATTGTACCTCCTCCTGCTAAGATCTCCTTCCATGTCTGGGGAGACCGCTTCTGGGACCATGTGTCACACGGGCCAGTCGGTAACAGCACCCAATAAAAACGGGAACTGATCGGGCAAAAGAATTTTAACTTTAACATATGCCCAGTCTCAGAATATTATGAGATCAAATGTGGAGTCCCTGACCATGGGTTCAAAAGAGAGTTAAAGGCAAAGAGCACACACTGACAAAGTGAGAAAGCTCCTGAAATGTATTAAGATTCTCAATGTATGTGTTTTGGGGGGGAGTGTGAGAATATTTTTCTAAAAAGTGTAAGAGAATTCAACAGAATATACTTTTTTAAAAAGATAAAGGGCTTCATGCATAAACTTTGCTTTATCATTTTTTCGGGAGCTCACCAACGCCCAGAATCTTAGTTTGCCCTCGTTTTGTTATCCTAGAGCAGGCACCCAACCTGTTGTCTTACTTGTGGGTGCAGCTTTCCAGAAAGCTGGAAGCTGATAAGACAGGTATATGAGGGACCACTAAAAGTGACTTACCAAAAGCAACTGATTAGTTCTGGAGCCAGAACTTACGTTAAGCTAAAAGTGCATCTCCAGAAAGATGGGTTTTAGAAATATAAGGTCTATCTATAATTTGTTGCCCATCTTAATAACAAGTAACCATGACAGAGTATTAGAAAAGCTGATCAAGATGACAGATTGACAGACCGCTTAAAATGTAATTTAGTGAATTTCATAACGAAGTGAAACTAAATGATATACAGCTCTTCAGCAGAAAGAGCTCTACAAACTACAGAGAAACATACAAGCAGCAGGGCTCTCCTCTGGCAAAAAGGCCAGAATGTGGAACAAAGTAAAATGAACTCCAAGGCTGCATGATTTATAATATTTGTATGCGTCTCATGGAAATGGGCGTTATCATATAGTGACATTAATTCAGAAGTCTTTCTTGATACCTGTTACCTTGTCAAAAAATTATGTATTTTTAAAAAAACTTATTTATCTATTTTAGAGAGGAGGTGTGTGTGCAGGGGGAGGGTTAGAGGGAGAGGGAAAGAATCTCAAGCAAACTCCCTGCTCAGCAGGCTCAATCCCAGATCCCACCACCCTGAGCCAAAACCAAGGGTCAGACGCTCAACCCACTGAGCCACCCAGGTGCCCCCCCGCCCATTATATTATTAAAGAAATAGCATAATGTAGTGAAAAGAGTTTGGGACAGAATCAGATCTATGGGAAAACCAAGCTCTCTGTGTCTTGCCTGTATGACCCTTGAAGGAGTTGCTTATCCTCTTCAAGCCTGTTTTCTCATCTGTTAAATGGAGATAATAGTGGTTCTATCCAACCCTTGGAGTTGCTGGAGGGTTAAACAGCAAATGTTGAAGTCTCTTGTAAACTCTATAACTCGCAGAATGCATAACATCCATATTCTAACCACCAATCATCACATGTCTTGAACAAAAAGGAAACACTGCCCCAGTCTACGAGACTAGGTCCACCTGAACATAAGAACAACAATTTTTAAAAAAATATTAATCTTTGAAGGTCTCTACCCTGGGATCTTTGGTCCTAACCAAGAACTATCTCAAGTAGTACACGACAGTCATCTCTGAACAAAGAAGGGGTTGTAACCCACCTCATTTTGGCACTCCTCACTGATGATCTTGCTGTTATCCAGAATGTCTGCAAACACACAAAACTCCTTTCATTTGCCACTCAGAAGCCACCATCTTGTCAAGCCCCCAAAAGCAAGTTAGTACGTGACTTACTGTAAGAAGAAGGGCATCGCTTTCCATTATATGCAAACCTGCTCAAGGTCATGTCAAAATCAGAGATGACCTAAAATGCAAAAGAGGGATGCTATCCATACAGATGTCTTATGGTGTGGCCCTGCCTGGGCGGGGGAAGATTATTAAAGGCAAACCAGCTCAGTACCCAGCCAGTAGGCAAAGCCCTGCAGGAGTCAGGAAGGGACTGGAGGCGGGGAGGGAGAACTAATCCTAGTTAGTAGTAGCCTGCTAAGCCTGAGGACGCCCAGACTCTTGGAGGTCGCTGGCAGAGTGGGGACTGAAGAATCAAGACCCTTTTTGACTCTTAGCCTTGCTATCTCATTGCCTTGGGTCCCTCCCAAGGTGACCCATCACATCTGCAACTTCTTGGGGAGCCCGCTGACCGCGCTAGTGTGGAAACAAGGCCCCGGGGCCTGGTGCTGGGTGCCTTCTACCTAGTAAGAGGAAGCAGCGGCTGGTCATGACCGACAAATTTGAAATGTCGGTTTTCCGGCAGGTGGACTCTAACCCAGGGCAATCAGGTGGAGCAACCGGTTTGCCCTCCGGCCGCTGGCCATTTGTAGGGGCTCAGGGCCCGCAGCATCCGCCGCAGCGCGAGCAGACCCCTCGGGCCGGTCACCTCCCCAGCCGCCCCACGTCGCCCCCGCCGTACCTGCAAGCGGTCTCCCCCGCCCCTGCGGAGGGCGCCCACGATCTCCTGCACCCGCCCGGGCTGCCGCATCAGGACCGTGGCCTTCATCAGGGTGCTCACCTGTCCCGAGACCCGAGAGAAGCGCTGACCCCGGCACCGCGCTGGGCCCCGGGGGAGCCCGGCGCCGGCTCCGCAGCCCTGCTAGGCGGCGCCGGGGCGCGCGAGGCGCACAGAGGGGCTCCGGGCCAGCCCCGGGCGCCTACTGGCCGGGGTGGCGCGGCGGGGCCCAGGCGGCCCGCTGGGGGCCTTGGAGCGCCCCGGGGATCGGGGCCCGCCCCACGTCGGACGCTTCCTCCCGCCTCACCTCCTCCGCCATGGCGCTCGCGGCCGGGACGACGGCTCCGGGACAACGGCCTCCCCGCGGCCGCACTGCGCAGGCGTCGCCCGCCGCCAGGAGGCCGGGGGGCCGCGGGCGGGGGACCGGGCGGGGGACCCGGCGGCGGGCGGGGCCCGGAGAGGGCGGTGCCCGCGCTGGGCAAGACCCCGAGTGCCGGCTCTGTGTTGAGCAGGATGAGGGTCCCAAGAGTTGGGGTTACCGGGTGCCACCGTCGATAGCAAAAGCACTGGCCAGAGGGGTCATTTCCAGACGTAAATTTTGCAAGACACAAAAGCCGCAGGAAGGCAGGGGATATGGAAAACATCCAGATTGGGCTTAACTGGGCCCACTCCTCATCACAGAAGACAATGAGCACTAACACAAGTCCGCAGGGCAGGAAGGTCCTGGACAGCTGGCTGGGCTCTAATCAGCTTCCCTTCCTTCTGCCTCCTCTGACTTGGTTTCCTTGAATTCAGTGTCTGGGGAGCCAAGTGCCCAGCAGTGGAAGAAGGTCTAGAGGATGCTACACAGATACAGAACTGGGCATCTGAAGTGGGCAACGGGAGCTAGAATGGATAAAAACTCTTATATGGTGTTGGTGGTCACAGTCCTGCTCCAGATTCAAGGGCTTAGAAGGTGTGGGGTGGTCTTCAGCCTGAATGGTGGGGGAGGGGGGAAGGAAGGAGGACAGGAACAGGAGAGAGTTCCAGAACCTGAGGCCACAATCCTGAGAGTGATCTCACTGCGGGCCCAGGATTCTGGAACTTGGGCTGCCTGATGGGCCCTATATGAAAGATGTAGTAGGGAAAAGGAGCGACAGCAGGCTAAAGGGGCCCCCCACAACCCTCCCCGACACCCTAGGAGAGCAGCCTCTCTCCGCTGGTCCCAGGGTGCCATGGAGATGGAGAGCTCGGCGGCCTCCACACGTTTCCACCAGCCTCACATGGAGAGGAAGATGAGTGCGATGACCTGTGAGATCTTCAACGAGCTTAGGCTAGAGGGCAAGCTCTGCGACGTGGTCATCAAGGTCAATGGCTTTGAGTTCAATGCCCACAAGAACATCCTCTGTAGCTGCAGTTCCTACTTTAGGTATAACAGGGTTGCCAAACTAGCCAAAGGGGGACTTGGGTTCATTCTGAGACATTTTGGTTCATTTCATGTTTCCCACCCCATCATCTTAAGTTAGGGACACTGTCAAAACTCTGGGCTCCTCTAGCCTGGCTCCTTTGTCTTCTGAAGAGGCACAACTAGGGCCGGAGCCTCCTCTCTGCTTTTCAACTGGATTTCAGTCAACCAACTCTTGGTGGGCCAGGTGCTTTTTTCCTTTGATTCTTGCCCAAACTAACCTTTGGGAAGGTTGGACACCCATCCTGGATTTCCCACTTAAACCTAGAGGACAGTGCTGCCTCAGCCGACCCTTGTGCCCCCATCCCAGTAGAGACCATCTCAAACAGGGTGATGAATTGACAAGGATTGAGCAGATGGGAAGGAGGATATGGGAAGGCCCAAGGAAGTGTTTGTCAGAAGATAAAGGGAGTTTGGGCTGCAAGCACTGGGACCCAGGAAGTAACGAGCTATTTTGTTCATGAGCTGAAAATGTTTGAGTTACCAATTCCAATGAACATGATACATGTCCCACCTGTTGCTAAAAACTCTCATTTCATCTAGACCTACAACAGGGTCTACAAAAGACCAGATGGTGAATATTTTAAGCCTTACAGGCCATACAACCTCTGTCACAATGACTGCCCTCTGCCTTTATAGTGGGAAAGCAGCCATAGACAATACTAAATGAGAGGGCATGGCTGTGTTCCAATAAAATGATTTATGGATGCTGAAATTTGAATTTATTATAATTTCCAGGTGCTGCAAAACCTCCCCACTTAAAAATGTAAAAAATGGGTGTCTAGGTGGCTCAGTCGGTTAAGTGGTTAAACTCTTGATTTTACCTCAGGTCATGATCTCAGGGTCCTGAGATCAAGCCCCATGTTGGGCTCCAAGCTAGGCATGGAGCCTGCTTAAGATTCTCTCTCTCCCTCTTTTTCCCCCCCCCCCACCCCCCCCCCTAACTCTCTCACTTTAAAAAAAAAAAAGGGAGCTCCTGGGTGGCTCAGTGGGTTAAAGCCTCTGCCTTCGGCTCAGGTCATGATCCCAGGGTCCTGGGATCGAGCCCCGCATCGGGCTCTCTGCTCAGTGGGAAGCCTTCTTCCCTTCCTCTCTCTCTGTCTGCCTCTGCCTACTTGTGATCTCTGTCAAATAAATAAAATATTTTAAAAAATAATTAATTTTTAAAAAAGTAGAAAACATTCTTAGCTTGTAGGTGGTACAAAAATAAGAGGTGGACCAAATCTGGCCCAGAGGCTGTAGGTTTGCAGACCCCTGCTCTAGGGAAGAATCTCATTTCCAAGCCCATATTCCCTTAAACCACCTGGATAAAAGAGGAAAAACTTGTCAGGGTAGGTTCTTCTGTCTTGTTCAACACCTAAAAAAATACGTAGCTATACAGTAGAAGCCCAATAAATAGTTTTGGAATAGTACACTGTCAATAATTATTTATTGAGTGCCTATTTTGTGACAGGCACTATCGGGGTACTAGAAATAAAACACTGAGTAAAGAGACAAACATTTGTTTTCTCGTGAAGTTTACCTTCTAGTAGGAATAGGCATTCAATAAATAAAAAAACAGCAGATCGCAAGTGCTAGGTGGAAAAAAGGAAGATAGGGAGATTTTATTTATTTTTAAAGATTTTATTTATGAGAGAGAGAGCACACACACAAGCGGGGTTGGGGGCAGGCAAAGGGAGAAGCAGACTCCCCTCTGAGCAGAGAGCCCGATGCAGGACTCAGTCCCAGGACCCTAGGATCATGACCTGAGCCGAAGGCAGATGCTTAACCAACTGAGCCACCCAGGCGCCCCAGGTAGGGAGATTTTAAATAGAAAAGGTGGTGATTTTAAATAGGATGGTTTGCTGACAAAGTGACATTTGAGCAAAGACTTTAAGGGGGATGTGGGAGTGAGAAATATGGAGATCTGCAGCGGGGAGCCTTCCAGGTACAAAAGGACCAAAAATGAAACACCTCTGGTGTATTCAAGGAAAGCAAGGCTGGTGGGACTGGAATGGAATGAGGGGGACGGTGAGAGGAAGTGGCCAGAGAGGTATTACTGGTCCAGATCTCAGAGGACTTTTGTACTCCCTGGCAAGCACTCTGTATTCTACTCTGAGCAAGAACGGATGTCAGCGGAAGACTTTGGGTGGAAGGGTACATAAACTCATAAGGTGGTTGGGATATGACTGTAAGCCCTGGTAGCATCAAGGGCAGAAGCAGGGGCATCCATTAGAGGGTTACTCCCAATCATCTAGGCCGGAGATGATGGGGGCTTGGACCAAGGAGGTAGCAGTCAGAGGTGAGGAGTGATCAGATTCTGGGCGTGTGCTGATCAAACGGTACTTATTAAAAAAACCGTCTTGCTCATGTTTAATTTCCTTAAGCAAGATTGAGATAGAAGAAACCTAGGTCTTATTCCTGGCTCTAGGTTTTATTCCCAGCTCTAGGTCTTATTCCCGGCTCTAGATCCCAATTTTTCCACCCACAAAATAGGGGAGAGTCCTAGTTATCATGAGGATAAAGAGAGCGACCAAAGTCAAAGTTCTTGGCAAGGTTCTCTTGCCCACTGTAGAAGAGGCAGAGTCTGCCTGCCCCCTCCCCTTCCTCACGCCAATTTATTTCTAGCATACTCACTGTGCACGGTTTGGGGAATGTCCAAACTCTCCTCGACAAAAGACGGTGGGAGGAGAACCTGTTAATATTTCAGTGGCTGCTAGTTTCTTTCTTTTTTCCAGAGCTTTGTTTACAAGTGGCTGGAACAACACTGAAAAGAAGGTATACAACATTCCTGGCATTTCCCCTGACATGATGAAGCTAATTATTGAATATGCATACACCCGGACCGTCCCTATCACACCGGACAATGTGGAGAAGCTGCTGGCTGCCGCAGACCAATTTAACATCATGGGTATTGTCAGGGGTTGCTGTGAGTTCCTCAAGTCGGAGCTGTGTTTGGATAACTGTATCGGCATCTGCAAGTTCACGGACTACTACTACTGTCCCGAGCTGAGGCAGAAGGCCTACATGTTTATACTGCACAACTTTGAGGAGATGGTGAAAGTCTCGGCCGAGTTTTTAGAGCTCTCAGTCACTGAACTGAAGGATATCATTGAGAAAGATGAGCTCAACGTCAAACAAGAAGATGCTGTATTTGAGGCCATTTTAAAATGGATTTCTCATGACCCCCAAAATAGGAAGCAGCATATTTCAGTTTTGCTTCCCAAGGTCAAGTTTAGTTATTTTTTGTGGGATGCTTAATTGCTCATGTTTGGTTCATTTATCCTGGAGGGACTGTGCAAAGAGCCACATTCAGCTATTTGGCAGATTCTGGGGCTGTATTCACACACACTTATATAGAAGGCTACTATTCTGTGGAAGTTTGCAGGGTTTTTTTCCTTCTTGACATTGCTAGCTTCTTCTACCCCACTTATATTTAAAAATTTTTTTATTTTTATTTTTATTTATTTATTTGACAGACAGAGACCATAAGTAGGCAGAGAGGCAGGCAGGCAGGGGCGGGAAGCAGGCTTCCCACTGAGCAGAGAGCCTGATGCGGGGCTCAATCCCAGGACCCTGGGTTAAGCCCGAAGGCAGAGGCTTAATCCACTGAGCCACTCAGGTGCCCCTACCCCACTTATATATATATATATATATATATGTGTGTGTGTGTGTTTTTAAGATTTTATTTATTTGTTAGAGAGCGAGAGTGAGCACAGGCAGACAGAGAGGCAGGCAGAGGGAGAAGCAGGCTCCCTGCCGAGCAAGGAGCCCGATGTGGGACTCGATCCCAGGATGCTGGGATCATGACCTGAGCCGAAGGCAGCCGCTTAACCAACTGAGCCACCCAGGCGTCCCCCACTTGTATTTTTTGACCAAAATTCTCCCTGGCAGTGGGGGAAGGAGATGGCAAGGCCTTCAAAAGAATTCTAAAGGGCCTTCCTTTCACCCATTTTTATTCTGTGAGTTTCCCCAAACCCCAGGTAGAAGTGGGATAGACACCAAACTGGATTATATACAATTACAGCCATTTGGTGCTAATCTGTGTTATTTTATACAAAGAAATATAGATGTTCAACGACTGAACAATCACCACAGCTTTCTCTGGTCTGATAGTACTGCCCAAGGGCCAAGGAAGGGGCTAGCTCTGTGATCATTTGAGGTCCCTTCTATCTAGCTCATTCTCAGCATCCAGATGTATGCCACCTCCGCAAAACTGTGAGCTGTAAGTTTCAAACCGTATTTAACTGTGAGCTGTAAGTTTCAAACACAAAATATGACCCTGCTGCCATTCAAAGGCAGACTGTAAGCAGGGAGTTATGGAGATGGGTTTTCCAGCTACCCTCACCTCATCTCACTTTCTGTATTTCTTTCTTAGGTTCGCCTGGCCCTAATGCATGCTGAGTACTTCATGAACAATGTGAAGATGAACGACTATGTCAAAGACAGTGAGGAATGCAAGCCAGTCATCATCAATGCCCTAAAGGCCATGTATGACCTCAACATGAACGGACCCTCTAATTCTGACTTCACCAACCCACTCACCAGGCCCCGCCTGCCCTATGCCATCCTATTTGCAATTGGTGGCTGGAGTGGTGGGAGCCCCACCAATGCCATTGAGGCATACGATGCTCGGGCAGACAGATGGGTGAATGTCACTTGTGAGGAAGAGAGTCCCCGTGCCTACCACGGGGCAGCCTATTTGAAAGGCTACGTTTATATCATTGGGGGGTTCGATAGTGTAGACTATTTCAATAGCGTTAAGCGTTTTGACCCGGTCAAGAAAACGTGGCACCAGGTGGCCCCGATGCACTCCCGACGTTGCTACGTCAGCGTGACAGTCCTCAGCAATTTTATCTATGCCATGGGAGGATTTGACGGCTATGTGCGTCTGAACACTGCAGAGCGTTACGAGCCCGAGACCAACCAGTGGACGCTCATCGCCCCTATGCACGAGCAGAGGAGTGACGCAAGTGCCACAACACTCTATGGGAAGGTAGGACTAGGGAGGGGGGGAAGAACACGCCCAGAAGTAATGCTCTTCTTTGTTTTGGGGGAGGGCAGGTGGAAAATAGAAGAGGTAGTACTTACTTTGCAGGACTCACTCCGTCCTCAAACGGCAAAGTGGCCCTTTGTAGCTATCCTTTAGCATTTTACTTATTAAAAAGCAATGTATGCACACATGGGAGAAAGGGAAAAAGGTGATCGTACAGGCTGGCATCAGAAGGGTCCCCTCACCACCACCGCACACACCCCCCCCATTCTTTCCCCACCCCAGAGGTAACGATTTTAGTAACCTTGCACCTCTCTTCACACAGGTCTACATATGTGGCGGTTTTAACGGAAACGAGTGTCTGTTCACAGCCGAAGTGTACAACACTGAGAGTAATCAGTGGACAGTCATAGCACCCATGAGAAGCAGGAGGAGTGGGATAGGCGTAATTGCTTACGGAGAGCATGTATATGCGGTGAGTTTATCTTCTGTCACACCAAAGTGATAACCCCAGCTTTTTTGTTTGCAAATAGGTTTACACTGCTGGTAAGCATTTGAAAAGCATTTTTTTCCCCTGTGCAAAATAGTGGAAAGATGGAGGTATGAAATCACTGGTTCCCCACACGCACCCCCAATGGTGGGCTCTTCCTCTGTGCACAGAAGCCATGGCTAACAGTCGACCGTGTTTCCCTTGCTGTCCGTAGGTAGGTGGCTTTGATGGAGCAAATCGACTTAGGAGTGCAGAAGCCTACAGCCCAGTGGCTAATACTTGGCGCACCATCCCCACTATGTTTAATCCTCGTAGCAATTTTGGCATCGAGGTGGTAGATGACCTCTTGTTTGTGGTGGGCGGCTTTAATGGCTTCACTACCACCTTTAATGTGGAGTGCTATGACGAAAAGACGGACGAGTGGTATGACGCCCATGACATGAGCATCTACCGCAGCGCTCTGAGCTGCTGTGTGGTGCCGGGGCTGGCCAACGTCGGGGAATATGCGGCTAGACGGGACAACTTCACAGGATTAGCACTGCGAGATGAAGTAAAGTACTCCGCTTCGACAAGTACCCTACCTGTATGAGCTTCTTCATTTAGCTAATAAAAAGTCTAAGCAATAAGAATTACTTCTTTTTTTAAATAAATGCAGTGTTTAAACTTGTAAGAGTACTCGAAAATGTTCAACTTAAGGGAGCCAAGGGTTGGATGAATGAGGGAGTAAGAGGGAAGGAAGAAAGCATTTACAACCAGCAGTGCATCATTAAAAAAGAAAAATCACACAGTGCAAACCAGCTCTAAAGAAATATGTTTATTTAAAACTTACATTGAGACAATTAATAGCTTCAACACAGAACAAGATAGCTTTAGGAACATAAAACAAGCTATTTTACAATATAATGTCTCAAAGCGTCCTAAATTCTACATCTCCTCTGACTTAAAGGGAGAGAGCCAAGATTATATTTTCGGTAGAGTAGGGGCTTGGATACTGATAGCCCAAAAAACTCACGGTGTATCAACTTAAACTAAGTATGTATTTTACAAATAACTCAATGAGCCCTAGCACATGGATGATAATCTTCAAACATCTAGCAAGCGTAATTTTTCACAAGTGCATTATTATGCAAGAGGATTCAGTTCACAACAAGTGCTCTACTGTATGTGCTTCAATGTCAGACATTCGTAGTGATGCTCAGAGAGTAAGACAAAAGCTCTACCAAGGTAATCAACAAAGCCGTTATTTGGCTATCTAATTAAATTCCTTGAAGCAAGATGACTACTACATTATGTTACTGTTATTGTATTACTCACTCAACTATGAGCTGTTTTGTTTCCAGTGACCAGAACACGTTATAATGTAGGCATTATAACAGCAACAAAAATGGACTATTCTCAAGAAAGCGACAAACCGGAGTGGTGGACCGTGTCAAATTGTTTGACAATTAAAGGAGAGACTGAACTGTTTCTCAAATATTCTACAGTTAAATGGCAACCTATACCCTATTTTTCTAGTGAAGGCAGAGGACTTGCTTCACAATTCTGTGGACATTCAAAAGACAGGAAGTGTGGCCAACGTGCCCTTTTTATTTAAGCTTAATTAGATGAGAGTACAAAAGAAAGCCCCTTTAGTTATGCTTGTTAGGCCAAGTAACTAAAATATACAATTTAGCTTGTCTACCTACAGAATAGTGTCTTATTAGAACAATATGAAGCAGAGAATGAAGTATTTAAACATAGCACATGCTACACTAGTCAAGAAACAAAGAGGAAAAGAGTGTGCCCTAGAAACTGCCTTACCAGCATCCTGAAGAGTTTACAAAACAAAAGCACACAAATCTTTGATAAACACTATCTTTCCAGCTTCAAATCTCTGTTTTCTCTCTCTTCTCTCTCTCTCTCTATAAAATCAGTATTCTAAAAGTTTTTGGTCCCAACAATACTATATTAAAACTGCGTGACCAAAACAAAACTTCATTATGAAGTCAATGAATTGAGATTTGTTAGCAAATACTTTTGAATTGGCACAGCAAAAGCAAAGTTGGATATCACGATACACAAGACTAATCATGCAAACTGCAAGTGAGAGGTATTACTTAAACACTAAGCTCACGACTGACATTCTCAATAAATACCACGGATTTGTCTTCTTAAAACCATGGTGGGATAGGTATAGTTAAGGAATATCCATTCTAAGATAGAAGTAGCACTCAAAATTATATATAGGTATTACTTTTTGGTATAATCAATTCCTCTCTTTTCCTTCCACAAAACAAAAACAAAAGCAACAACGAGCACAAAAGGTCTGCTGAATACACGTTAAGCTGTCCTTTTTAAAGCTGTATTTTTAACTGCTTAAAATTACCAAATGCGTTCTTTAGGTTTTCATCAAAAAGGAAACTTCTTTCACCAAGAGCCATTTTAGGCTTGTGATCATAGTCAGAACCTTTCTAAATACTCTGGAAGTTATTTCCAGTTTAGATTTCAGAATGTCAGCCTTGAACAGATTTAAGCAAATCTGGTTTCCTTCCTTATTAACAAGTTAGTTAGGATATTTCAGAAACACAAGTTATTGGTGTGAAGTCACACATGTGAATTCAAATATGAAAATTAGAAATCCAGTCGTCAGGAAAACCTGCACACATCATGCAAGGAAGGACTTACCCCTTCTTTTCAGCCAGGGCCTAGGCTGCCTGCTGAGTTAAAAAAACAACAGTTTCAATCAAGTTTTCAAAACCAGATTATACCTAAATCTTAGAGGAGTTAAAACTTGTCACATCCCCTGAAGAAAGACCACCCCCCAAATAACTTGGTAACAGTGTCTCAGAAGACAACTCTGAGATAAGATCCAAAAACCTTAAATTACACCTTCTAGAGAGAAACTGCCACTGTAGTGAGCTACTAAATTATTTCACCACCACCAAGAAAAGGAAGCACTAGCTACCACAGTCTATCAGAGAGGAGAACATCACTCAATGAGCTTTTCTGTCTCATTTGCACAGACCTCTCTCAACTCAGAATTAGCACTTCTCAGAAATGGCTTTTTTCAAAATAACTACAAATGGAAATTGATAAAATGGTAGAGGTGGCATAGGATAATATATCCTCATGCAGAAATAGGACTTGAAGTTTACTACCCCCACCCCAATAGAAATGAAATGGTTTTAAAGTGGATTTCCAACATATTTATTGATAAACTTTGTCCTAGGCAGGAATGCTAATTTAGAAATTTCAGGGAAGTTCTTGGTATAGAGTCCAAGGACTGAATATTAATAGTCTTGCAGCAAATTGAGAGCCAAAATTTCTGTTTGTGCTTTTTTTGATATTTGATACAATAAGGAGGTTAATTATAATGGACTAAGGGAAAAATAATCACTGCACCTGGAATTCAATACTTCTAGAACAGTATTCCGGAATGTCTAAGGAGACAGACATTCTGAAAGAAACAAGAAACATATAATGGACCCCTTTTGCAACACATTAGGGCAAGAGTCCTCTAAGCTAACTGAGTACTAATTCGTATAAAGCTTTGGAGTGCATTCGAAAATCAGAAGAATGCGTAAAATAAATAAAAGGTAACTAAAGCAATACATTTTTAAGAGCCATAGTTGTGTACCTAAATTTGGTATTCCAGGCTCAAAGTTCCAATAAAAGTCTAGGGCAACTGGATAAAATAGGAGAACAACCAGGGCTGAGAAACAATAATGCTTCTCTTTAGCAACATTTCTCTAAATTGTCACTTCCTTCCCATTTTGGAAAACGTTTCTTTTAGAAAGGAATGAGGATTCTATACAATATACATTAGGGCAAAATTTAAATTGAAGGCATTAAGTGTCGATTGTCATAGGCATTATTTACACTCAGTAATTTATCCTCAAATGAGCCTGCAACTCCTAAAGGAAGTGTTTAAATGTTTTAATGCCTTTCATTGCTCAGTCTATATGAACAATACTTTTCTTAAAGAAACAAATTTCAAATATATAACTTCCTCTGTATTAAATCAATCAGCTAAAGATTAATACTCTTGTCGACTACCATCATCTCAGAGCAATGGCTCCAAGTCTGTAACAGTTGCTGAAGAAATGAAAAATATTTAAAAAGTAACGAACCAATCACAAATTTCTCATCAGTCATCTCTTCTAGAAAGAACAAAATTTCTAGATGAACATCCACAACAAAATACCAATGCAAATATTCTGAAGTCATCTTGCTGAAATATTGTGCTTTTCCCTTCAAATCTCGGTCTCACTATTGCACACACCTCCTGCCGATGAGGGCTCAATGCATAAAGTCTGCCCTTTTCAAAACCAGCCATTCAGGAAAAAAATCAAAAGGAATATCAAAGTAAATGTGCAAATAAACTGTTGCTTAAAGCATGTTCAAAACAATAAGTCCCTAAGACAAAGGAGTTTTAACTTGTTGGCAGAAAAACAGCCAAGTGACTATCCCTGGTTTTTCCACTTGTCATTAGTAAGATCTCATTTAGCTAGCACATCCACACAAACCAAAGACAGAAAAAGACTATAAACCAACACAAGTTTCCACATACTAAATCGAGTTTCCCATTCTTCAGTTTTTTAACTATATTTCCTTTATATGGGGCAATAATCAGTTTAGGTAGAAAATAAGTTATCGACATACTTCTTTAAGTAACAGTCTGGGTCTCCTCAGCCTCATGAAACAGGTACAACTGTTTCAAGCTGCACCTATTAGAGGACCTAGCATTCGATCTGAGAGCTCGGCACTCGTCGCATGTTTAGGGCGTGCCGATGTATTTCTTGCATCTGTCTGATCCGGTCCTTCTGCCACATTAAGTTTTGAGGCATAGGATATCTCTGTGTGCCATGCAAGTACCGGTATGGGATTCTTATGTGGCAAGCCGTGGCTCTACAACGCGGCTGTGGCATGGGAGGAAGAAGCATCCACCGCTTTCTTTCTGCACAGTATCGATAGGCTTCCTTCCGATACTGTTTGTCAATATCATCACTGTTTTTCCAGCCTCCGATAATGAAAACGTCATCTTTGTAGTAGCAGATGGCTGCTCCTTCAATGCTTAGGACTTCTGGAGGCAAACTTTCAAGGATCTCATCGGAAACTTGGCTGGCAATTTTTCTTACTGCCTCTTCATTTTCTAAAGAATAACTCTTAGGACAGCATGATGCTGTCTGATAAAAGTTTGAATTGACCACAGACATTTGGAAAAAACAGTAATTGTCAATAAGTGGCAAAGAGTCCACATCTTGCCACTGTCGAGTCTCCGTATCATAGCATGTAATTACAGCTTTTAGTCCATCTTCTGTGTCCCGGTCCACAGGAGTGCGGGCAGCGATGTACACAAACCGGTCTTCAATGGCTAGCGCTTTGACATCTCGAAGAATCTTTGGTGCAGACTCCAAGTTGTGCCATTTATCTAGCTCGGGATTATAAACAGTCACATCTTTAAAGCCAGGACTAAAGTTGCCATGTCCTCCAATGCTGTAGAGCTTCCCTTTGACTTCTGTTAACCCAAAAGAATGCTTCCTTGTCATCAGACTACAAACATGTTCCCATGTATTCAAATTTGGGTTGTATCTTTCCACAGTTTTAGCAAACCCTGGCTCCATTGATCCTGCAACATACACGTAGGACTCTGTTACTGCAACAGCATGTCCGTCAAGGTGATTATGAATATGGGGCAGGTTTACCCATCTGTCCTCATCAACAAAATATCCCACACATTCACTTAAATAATCCCCTCCTTCTGACACGCCTCCAATAACCATGATCACGTCCATGTTTTGCCCATAGCGAGGTAATAATGAGACATGAGAGGCAGGGTGCTGGAAGGTGCCAGACTGTATGTTTTCAGCCCTCAGAGCATGCCTTTCTACTGCATCGGCCACTAACTTGACGCAAACTTCATTATTGGCCACCAGCCTCTCTGGTTTGACATGCCGAGTAAGGTAAGTAGGTTTCATCTGGGACAATCTCAGCAACTTAAAAAGTTCTTCAAAGTATCTTTCTCTCTCTTCGGCATTTCTCTGAACCCACTTCAAAACTGTTTCAAAGAGAACCTCTTCGGAATCCACCGTAATTTCCAAGTCTGACAGCCAGTCTCGGATGAGATGGAAAGGTAAAGTATAAAATTCTTCATCCTGAATTACTTTGTGGAAATTTCTCCGTATCATGTCAGCAGCTTTCAGAGCAAGCTGGCTCAAGGTATACATGTGAGCTAAGCTATGAATGGCCACACAATTGGAGAGATGAAGTTTTTTCTTGAGAAATTCTCCACAAAATTCTTTTAAACGAATTAAAAGGAACCTAAAATCAAGAAAAATAAATTTTCAAATGTGCATATTTTTTGTGGTTGCATTTTAAGAACATCTGAATTATACAAATTAAAATGGTAAGCTTTATCTCACTTTATGCCCATCTGAAAAAAAGGCAAATCCCCCCAAATTAAAAAAGGATTATGCTGAAAAGTATATTTAAAAGCATAAAGTCATCTCTATATAGGATATACTTTAAATTATTTGCATTATACAGTTTATATATAATTATACATGTTATATACAACAAACACACAGTAGAGATTTCTTCATAATGTAAGGTGTCCTGGAACATATCCTTCAATAAAGTACAACCAAAAAAACCAAATATATACAATTTCACTCATATGTGGGACTTAAGAAACAAAACAAACGTGCAGAGAGAGAGAAACCAAGAAACAGACTCCTTAACTATAGAGAACTGATGGTGGGGCGCCAGAGTGGCTCAGTCATTAAGCATCTGCCTTCAGCTCAGGTCATGATCCCAGGGTCCTAGGATGGAGCCCCGCATGGGGCTCCCTGCTCATCAGGAAGCCTGCTTCTCCCTCCCCCATCCCCCCTGCTTGTGTTCCCTCTTATTGTGTCTCTCTCTGTCAAATAAATAAATAAAATCTTAGAAAAAAAAAAGAACAGATGGTTACCAAAGGGAAGGGGGAGATTGAAATGGATGATGGGGATTGGGGAGTGCAGTTATCATGGTGGGCACTGGGTAACATATAGAATTTTGAATTACTGCTGTATACTTGAAACTAATATAACACTGTATTTAACTATACTGGAATTAAAATTAAAAAACTTTTTTTATTTTAAAGATTTTATTTATTTTTTAAAAAGATTTTATTTACTTATTTATTAGAGAGAGAGAGAGAGAGCGCGCGCGCGCACACAAGCTCAGGCAGACAGAGTGGCAGGCAGAGGCAGAGGGAGAAGCAGGCTCCCTGCTGAGCAAGGAGCCCGATGTGGGACTCGATCCCAGGACGCCGGGATCATGACCTGAGCCGAAGGCAGCTGCTTAACCAACTGAGCCACCCAGGCGTCCCAGATTTTATTTATTTATTTGATAGAGAGAGAGAGTGAGGGAGGGAACACAAGAAGGGGGAGAGGGAGAAGCAGACTTCCCATTGAGCAAGGAGCCTGATGCGGGGCTCAATCCCCGACCCCCAGACCTGAGCTGAAGGCAGGTGCTTAATGACTGAGCCACCCAGGCACTCCTAAAATAAAAAAAACTTAATAAAAAATAAAATGCGGGGCACCTGGGTGGCTCAGTGGGTTAGGTCACTGCCTTCGGCTCAGGTCATGATCTCAGGGTCCTGGGATCGAGCCCCGAATCGGGCTCTCTGCTCAGCGGGGAGCCTGCTTGCCTTCCTCTCTCTCTGCCTGCCTCTCTGCCTCCTTGTGATCTCTGTCTGTCAAATAAATAAATAAAATCTTTAAAAAATAAATAAATAAAATGCAATAGTCCCACGCTTTATTTTTATTGGCAAAGGCACAAATCCCAATCCCAATTTGTTTATGCCATTCCTGTCCTAATCCCTGGTCAATCACCTGCCTTTTCTTTAATGAGGCAGGGTCTCAGGGAAGACACTTTATTAGGCCTTGACTAAGTGGTACAGGAACTGTGGCTCCTGGGGGACTATGTCTGCTCAAATATCAAAAGGAACAGCAGTGAAAGCCTTGTGTCAGAAATTTTCATCTCCTCTTCCCCAGTTTTCTCCTTGGGCAGCTGCCGATGGGGGTTAGGGGTAGTGCTGGGAGGGTGAGGCCTGGGCTGGGTTCTAAAGCAGGGGTGGCAAGGCAAACTCAAACAACAGTAACAAAACATATCAAAGTGGTTTGGCATGCAGCTGACAAGAAGTTATCTGCTCACCTAAATTCACTGACACGTACTCCCTTGCACAGGGTGCTTGGAAACACCGCTCTATGAAAACAACAGCTAGCATATACTAGGCATTTGCCATGTTCTGGGCAGTGTGCTGGACACTTGCTGTTATTTCCTTGAAAGGACCCTTGAAGGAAGGCATGATCAACAGTATATGTGGTAGGGAGAGGAATGTTGCCTCAGAGATGATGGGTAAGATTAGGTGTGATGGCTGCAAGACACTTAGAACAGTGTCTAACACCAGGCAGCTGTTAAAGCAGATGGAGAGAAGTTAAGAGTTTTAAGTAAACTGCCTGGGGCATTCTCTCCTCACCTCCAATTCCCCTATAAAGCAGGGGCAAATCTGAAAAATAAGCCCACACGACAGACACAAACATAGCTGGAGTGATTCCAATGACCCTTCTCTACCCATTTTCATTCAACAAACCTCCCTCTCTCAGATCTATACCTGCCCCCATCCTTCCTAACCTTTTAATGAATGACCCAGCCTTGGGCTTTGAGAAAACGGAAGCAATCAGGCAGAAACTCTGTCTCCCCACCACCCAATCTGCCTGCAGGTCTATCCTATAACTCTGCATTCCCAGTCCAACTTTTCCATTTTAAATATGGGTTCTGTCCCCTTCTTGGTTTTAAGGGCTTTGCTCCTGCAATCATTCCTCCAATTCTATAACATCAATTTCTCCTCTTCTTCTGATTCTTTTTTTTTTTTTTTTCAGCACACAAACAAGCTTTAGTATCTCCTATCTTGTGGGGCAAAGACCTCCCCTGACTCTTCCTCAAATATTTCCATGTGTATCATTATTCTGACTCTCTTTATAGGCTCTTGTTAATGCCATCAAGGACCTCTCCTTTTTTTTTTTTTTATTTCTTTATTTGACAGAGAGAGATCACAAGTAGGCAGAGAGGCAGGCAGAGAGAGAGAGAGGAGGAAGCAGGCTCCCTGCCAAGCAGAGAGCCCGATGCGGGACTCGATCCCAGGACCCTGAGATCATGACCTGAGCCGAAGGCAGAGGCTTAACCCACTGAGCCACCCAGGCACCTGCCAGGACTCAATCTTGCCCCTTCTCTGTCTACACTCTCTTCCTAAGTAATTTCATCCAGTTCCATGGCTTTAATTACCATTTATATGCCATATTCCACCCAATCTCAAGCTCCAAATGTTCTTATATCCATCCACCTGCCTCCTCAGACATTCCCTGGGCCAAAATCGAACTCCTCATCTTCCTCCCAAACTTGCTACACTCTTCCACGTCTAAATAAATAACCCTATCTTACCAATTGCTTGGATCAAAAAAACTAGCAGTCTTTTCCCTTACACTCTACATCAAACACATCAGCAAATGTGTCCCTTCTACTTTCAAAAGGTATCTGGAATTGAAGCGCTAATCACCTTTACTTTTCTTTGATCCAAGCCTCTACCACCATCCCAACCTCCTAATCTCTCTGCTTCTGCTCCAGGAACCCCATCCTTTTTTCAACACGGCAGATTCTTCAAATCAGACTGCATTGTTCCTCTGCCCCCAAAGCAAAATTCTTCAAATCAGACTGCATCATTCCTTTGCCCCCAAACCTTCCCATGTCATACTCATTCAGAGTAAGGGCTCCTTTCACAGGCTGCAAACCCTCTGGAACCCAAGCTCCATGGAAACTAGATCCATCCCCATCACCACCCTGAGGGTCCTCTACCACGCCTCTCCACCTGCATCCATTTGATCGAGCCACACTGGCCTGCTATTCTCTAACATCCAGATAAGCTCCACCTCATGGCCTTTCCAACCTGTGTTCCCTACCTAAAACACTCTTCACCTTATCCCCTTCTGTTCTTTGCAAAATGCCTTCTTCATTAGGCATTCTCTATGTATTAAAAAACACAGTTCCTCTCCACCAGCACTTTTTTTTTTTAAAGATTTTATTTATTTATTTGACAGAGAGAGTGATCACAAGTAGGCAGAGAGGCAGGCAGAGAGAGAGGGTGAAGCGGGCTCCCCGCCGAGCAGAGAACCTGATGCAGGGCTCAATCCCAGGACCCGGAGACCATGACCTGAGCCGAAGGCAGAGGCTTAACCCACTGAGCCACCCAGGCACCCCTCCACCAGCACTTTCTATATGCCCTTACCATGCTGTACTTTTCATCAAAGCTGTAACAATCATCTGACATGCTATCTACTTTACTTACTTATTGTCCATCTACCAAGGTAAGTGCAGTGAGGAAAGGGGCTTTTGTCTGTCTTGTTCACCACTGAATTTCCAGCACCAGAGAACCCAGTGTCTGATCTGATGCATAACAGGCACTCAATAGGTATTTGTTAAAATAATGTACCTGTAACACAATACTGCCAAAACAGACTCCTCCACAATTCTAAAAATGGCATTCACCTGCCTCCCAACCATTCTCTGAAACATCCATTCCTACCCCTCACAGTCCATTTCTCACAGTAGTAGAATCGGCCTTTATAATAATTAAATCAGGAGATTTCTTCACCCAGCTTCCCATCGCACAGTAAAAAAATCAAACTTATTTCAGTCCGTTTCACACACCCTTCACTGACTAGATCCAGCTCCGCTGGATATTTCCTTTAGTTCTTTAAGCCAAACCGAGTCCTGCCAGAAGGCCTTTGCGCTCTCTGCCTGGAATGTCCTTTTCCCATCTTTGCACGGTAGGGCTTTCTTGACATTTGGAGGTCGGTTTAAATGTCACCTCCTCAGAAAGGTCTTTCCTCAACCCAAGCACTGTCCATTTCATCCTTTTTAAATGTCAACACAGCACTGATCACACGCAGACTTTCTTTTTCATTGCCTTTGTCCCTCCACCTGGAATCTGAGCTCCCTAAGAGCAGGGCGCCCTCGTCAGACCGGCCGGCTGCATCCTCAGTACCCCGCAGCGGCTGCTCAACAGCACACAGCTGGCGCTCAATAAGTATCAAACAAATGCATTTCCTCGGGGCTCCCTCCGGTCGAAACCGTAGGCACTGCCTCCCCAGTCCTGGATGAGACCCTCGGGTGGGGGACATCTCCACCTCCCGGCGCGCGCCCCTCCGCATCCCGCCTACCTGTCGGCCAACTCCAGCACCTCGTGCACGCTGCCGGTGCTGACGCGGATGCGCCCGGTGTACATGTATTCGATAACGGCTTCCACGGTGTCGGGCTCGGGCCCGGGCTCGGAGCTCCACTTGCGCATCTCCACCCGGCCCGAGCGGGACTCCGAGAACTGGCCCGAGAGTAGGGGCGTGAAGTACTCGGTGGCAGCGGCCAGCACCGAGCGGTGGGCCCGGAACTCGCGGCCTCCCGCGCCGCCGAAGCACAAGGTAATGTCGCAGAAGAGGCCCTGGCGCCTCTGCTCGTTCTGCCTCCAAGACAGCTCCGAGCAGTGAGAACTGCACTCGAAATCCTCGGCCTCCGGGCCCGGATCGCCCCCGCTCGCCTCCATTGCAGATATGCCGGGCCCAGACCCAAAGTCCACCGTGCCGCTGCCTCGGACTTCGGCGGCCAGCCCTGCCGAACCGGCGGCGGCCGTCTCCATGCTCTCCATCTCCAGCACCTGAAGAGATGCGGCCGCTGCGGCCGCTGCGGCCGCAGCCACCGCCGCCGCCGCCATCTTGACGCCGCCGCGCCCGACCTCCGCAGTCTCGGAACGATCCAACCGTTCTGGTGCGACACAGAGGGATTCTGGGAATAAATAGTGGGCGCGGGGCGGAGCTGGGCGCCCCTGGTGTGCGCACGCGCGGTCGCGCCCGCCGGGAGCCGTCCCACCTCGGAGAGGGCTCAACGGTGCTGCTTCCCCAGACACCCCACACCCAAGTCTCAGTGGGAGGATGGCTCGTCTCCTGCCCCTTGGAGTGGCATGCTCTTCGTGGTCATTATGTACCAAAAGCCACCCTCGATCATCAACCCGTGGTTAGTGTCTCGGGTGGCAACAATGGACTTCTACTTAAAGATTTAAAATGAATTTGGAGTTAACGGTACCGAGACCCAGATAAGCAGATGAGGGTGAGCAAGTTACTTAGTATCTCTGAACCAATTTATCTCCTATAAAATTGGGATAGTATCTATGTTGGGAGATGGCCGTGGGGATTAAATGATATGATTGTGTTTTACGTAATGATCCATAGTTACTGTTGCATACATACTTGTTAAAAAGATGAATAGAGGGTGGCTCAGTGGGTTAAAGCCGCTGCCTTCGGCTCAGGTCATGATCCCGGGGTCGTGGGATCGAGCCCCGCATCGGGCTCTCTGCTCTGCGGACAGCCTGCTTCCTCCTCTCTCTCTGCCTCTCTGCCTACTTGTGATTTCTGTCTACCAAATAAATAAATAAAATCTTAAAAAAAAAAAAAAGATGAATAGAAGCCACTTCAGGGGGTTAACTAAGCAAGGGAGTGGCTCAATCAGATGAGTGTTTTAAGATATCACGAAATAATGAAAAAGTGACACTAGGGGCACTAGTTAGACCAGATACGGTTGATCAGAGGGATAAAAAAAGATCAATATAGGAGATGGCAACCAGAGAGAAGTGGAGGAAAGGATGACTCCCTTTGCCTTGCATATCTGGGAAGAGCTTTTTTTGGTTCCTCTTCACTGAGAAAGGGAGAGGTACAGATTTAGGGGAGAAGATAGGGGTTTTGTTTGTTTTGTTTTTAAATTTAATCTGCTCACTTTTTTTTTTTAGTAATTTCTACACCCAATTTTTTTTTAAGATTTTATTTATTTATGTAACACACAGAGTGATCACAAGTAGGCAGAGAGGCAGGCAGAGAGGGAGGAGGAAGCAGGCTCCCTGCTGAGCAGAGAGCCCTATGCAGGGCTTGATCCCAGGACCCTGAGATCATGACCTGAGCCAAGGCAGAGGCTTTAACCCACTGAGCCAACCAGGCACCCCTCTACACCCAATTTCTACACCAGGGCTTGAACTCACAACCCTGAGATTAAGGCGCATGCTCCACTGACTGAACCAGCCAGGAACCCCCTTAAGGGGTTTTCTTTGAAGCTAATGTTTTGATTAGTTCTTTCTCTGTGTGTGTGTGTGTGTGTGTGTGTGTGTGT
>ML096520.1:615-75574 GCA_003697995.1 Taxidea taxus jeffersonii
TTTTTTTTTTTCTCCAGCTCTTTTAGGCATAAGTTTAGCTTGTGTATTTGAGTTTTTTCTTATTTCCTTAGAGAGGCTTGTATTACAATGTACTTCCCTCTGAGGATCGTCTTTGCTGTATTCCAAAGGTTTTGAAAATATGTGTTTTCATTCTTGTTAGTTTCCCTGAATTTTTCAAAGATTTTATCCCTGAATTTTTAATTTTTTTTTAATTTCCTGGTTGACCCATTCATTATTTGGTAAGATGCTCTTTAACCTCAAAGTGTTTGAGCTCCTTCTAAATTTCTTGTAATTGAATTCAAGTTGCAAAGCATTGGTCTGAAAATATGAAGGGAATTTTCCCAATCTTTTGTCATCTGTAAGACCTGATTTGTGAACCAGTTATTGATCTATTCTGAAGAAAGTTCCATGTGTACCCAAGAAGAATGAGTATTCTGTTGTTTTAGAATGGAATGATCTGTATGTATCGGTGAAGTCCATCTGGTCCAATGTGTCATTCATAGCCTTTTTTTTTTTTCCTTCGTTGATCTTCTGCATAGATGATTTGTCCATTGTTGTGAGTGGGGTGTTGAGGTCCCTTACTATTAATTTATTATTATAAATGTGTTTCTTTACTTTTGTTCTTAATTGGTTTAAATAACTGGCTTCTCCCATGTTGTGGGCATAACATTTATAATTGTTAGATCTTCTTGTGGATAGACCCATTGTGCATGATACAGTGTCCCTCTTCATCTCTTACTACAGTCTTTCATTTAAAATCTAATTTGTCTGTAATGAGCATTGCTAGGTCAGCTTACTTTTGAGGTCCATTAACATGGTTAAATGGTTTGCCACCCTTTGACTTTAAGTCAGAGGTGTCTTTACATCTAAAATGAGTCTCTTGTAGAGAGCATATGGATGGCTCTTGTTTTTTTTATCCAGTCTGATACCCTGTGTCTTTTGATGGGAGCATTTAGCCCATTTACATTCAGCATTACGTTGAAAGATATGAATTTAGTGCCATTGTATAACCTGTAAATTCCCTGTTTCTGTGGATTGTCTCTGTTTCTTTCTAATCTATTTGACTCTTGGGGTCTCACTTCACTTACAGTAGTCCCCTTAATATTTCTTGCAGGGCTGGCTTGGTGGTCAAATATTCTTTTAGTTTCTGTCTTTCCTGGAAGCTCTTTTCTGTCCTTCCATTCTGAATGATAGCCTTGATGAAAAAAGTATTCTTGGCTGCATATTCTTCTCATTTAGTATGTTGAATATATCATGCCAGCCCTCTCTGGCCTGCCAGGTTTCTGTGGATAGGTCTGATGTTAGTCTGCTGTTCTTCCCTCTGTAGTTATGGAGTCTCTTGTCTTGAGCTGCTCTCAGGATTCTTTTTTTCCTCTAAGATTTATGAGCTTCACTATTATATGTCAGGGTATTGATCTACTTTTATTGATTTTGTGAGGAATCCTCTCTGCTTCTTGGAAAAGAATGCTTATTTCCTTCCCCAGATTAGGGAACTTTTCAACTATACTATATTTGCTATATAGTATATATATTTGCTCAACTATATCTCCTGTCCTCCCTTGCCTCCTCCAGTACCCCAATAATTCTGACATTGGTTTCTTTCAGGGCATCATAAACTTCTCAAACCCTTTCTTCATGGTCTATTAGTTGTCTTTCTTTTCCTCAACTTCCTTCCTTTCCATCAGCCTGTCTTCTAGATCACTTACTCTCTTTTCTGCTTTATCCACCCCAGCTGTCAGACCATCTGATTTACATTGCATCTCTGTTTTGGCATTTTTAAAAAAGATTTTATTTATTTATTTGACAGGGAGAGAAATCATATGTAGGCAGAGATGCAGGCGGAGAGAGAGGGGGAAGAAGCCTCCCTGCTGAGCAGAGAGCCCAATGCAGGGCCCGATCCCAGGACCCCTAGATTATGACTTGAGCCAAAGGCAGAAGCTTAACCCACTGAGCCATCCAGGCACCACTGTTTTAGCATTTTTAAGTTTGGCCTGATTATATCTCATTTGCAGTAAGATATTCTCTACTGTCTTTTATGTCTCTTAAGCCCAGCTACTAATTTTATTATTATTATCTTGAATTCCATCTCTGACATCTTATTTATATCCACATCAATTAGATCTGTGGCAGAGAACATTACTTCTGGTTCTTTATTTTGTTGTGAATTCCACCTTCTAGTCATTTTTCACAGAGAAGAATGGATGAGGAAGTGATCAGAATAAAAAAATATCAACCACAACAAATACACATTAGACAAATCAAAGTTGTCAGAAACCAAAACAGAAAAGTAAACACAAGGAAAAGGAAACAAAACAGAAAAGAAAAAGAAGGGAAAGAATGGGAGATGAAAGAATATACTCTAACAGGGTGGACTAAGCATGCTTATCCACTTGTTCCTGAGTGAATTTTGGCCTGTGTGTTAAAAGACACTGAATCCCAAAGTTGCAAAGAGAGCAAAACTATATCTATCTCCTTATCATTTATCTATCTATCATCTATCTATCTATCTATCTATCTATCTATCTATCATCTATCTATATCTATCATCTATCTATACACACAAAAATAAAATTGAATACAGTAAAAAGGCCATAAATGAATCATTCATCTATAAAATAGAGGTGTAAAAAATAAAAGTTAAAAAGTGACTTAAAAACGAAGAGTTGATAAAATGAGAATCTAGTTCAAATGTGAAAATAGAAAAAAAATAAATGGAAAATTTTAGGCTGAAAGATAAAGAATCATGAGAAAAGACTTGAGTTCTATATACCATTTTCCCCTAGCACTGTAGTTTTACTTTCTTGTGAGTTCTGTAAACTAGTTGTGCACCTATTCTTCCAATTTGTCTTTGGGGAAGGACCTGATGTGCTGCATCTTAGGTGTCTGCCTGAGCAGAGTTGCACCGCCCCTTACTGGGGACTGGTCTCAGAGTAAGCTGGTCCTTTGTGTGGATTTTGTTTCCCTGAAGGTTTTACACATCTTAGGTCAGAACAAAAACGACCATGCCCTGATCTCCAGCCCCAAAGCCAATAGATTGTGGTCCCCTGTCTTCAGTAAATTCTCTGGGACAAATGGTCTTCACTTTTGTGTGTTCCAAACTCTGCAGACTCCTATGGTGCATGCCTACATCAATCATCCCTGGGGTCAGTCCAAAGGACTGCCCTTTTTGTGCACTGGGGCTGAGAGTGGTCACAGTCTCATGTGTGTACCTGCTCCACTGCTCTTGGAAAAGGCTGAGTGTCACCCTGTCATCCTTTTTGGGGCTGCCAGCCTGAGAGTTGTTGTCTGTTTGTGGACACACCTGTGTTACCCCTCCTAGGGGATGGCAGACAGTCCACACATTTCAGTCTTTTCAGGGTGCTCAGGCATAGAGTGGTCACCTTTTCTGCCTGGCTCATGGTTTATGTTGACCTGAGTTGAGAGTACCCTCCTTGGCTCCCTGACCATAACCAGTTTCCCCATTCCACTGCTTGGGGACACTATCAGCTCAGGCACACCCTGAGGCTCCTGGGATCCGGAGACCAAACTGAGCCACCTTGATTTCTACCCTTTTCATTGCCTGAGCCCCATTTAGATAGGGATGTCTCTCACCAGAGCAGATTTCTAAGGATTTTGCCACTGGGGTTATATCACTTTCTGGTAGCTGGCTTATGGAGGCTCCTTCTCCCTTCTTTATTTATCTCTCAATATCTCCCCTTCTCCATTTATCTCTCAATATCTCCCCTCAGATTCATGTCTATGAGTGTTCTACTTTGCAAAAATCAGTCTCATTTCTACTTGTAGAGTTCCAAATAGATTTTCTTACATCTCAGATTGAATTCACGGGTGTTCAGAATAGTTTGATAGTTATCCAGCTAAATTCAAGGCACCAGATGAAATGAGATCCCCTACTCTTCAAACACCTTTCCTCCTCCAGGTAGGAAATACATTTTAACAATATTTGTTCTTCTTGGGGTGCCTGGGTGGCTCAGTCAGTTAAGAGTCAACCTTCTGCTCAGGTCATGATCCCAGGGTCTTTGGATCTAGCCCCACATCAGACTCACTACTTGGCAGGAAGCCTGCTTCTCCTTCTCCCTCTGCTTATCATCCTCCCTCCTTGTGCTCTTTCTCTCTCTGTCAAATAAATAAATAAATAAATAATGATAAATCTTAAAATAATTTTCCCTCCAATCCATGAGCATGCAATATTTTTCCATTTCTTTGTGTCTCCCTCAATTTTTTTCATGAGTCTTCTATAGTTTTCTGAGTACAGATCCTTTGACTCTTTGGTTAGGTTAATTCCTAGGTATCAGGTTTTGGGTGCAATTGTAAATGGGATTGACTCCTTCATTTCACTTTCTTCATTCTCATCATCCCACAACTTTGTTGAATTCTATATGAGTTATAGGGAACTTCGGGGGGTGGAAGTCTTTTGGGTTTTTCCCATAGAGTATCATGTCATATGCAAATTTGACTTTTTGCCCATTTGTATGACTTTTAATTTTTTTTCCTGTCTGATTGCTGAGGCTGCAACTTCTAGTACTATATTAACAACAAGGGTGGCAGTGGCATCACTGCTGTGTTCCCGATCTTAGGGGAAAATTTCTCAGTCTTTCCCTATTGAGAATGGTACTCTCTGTGAGCTTTTCATATATGGCTTTTATGATATGGATATATGTTCCCTCTATCCCTGCACTGTGAAGAGTTTTAATCTAGAAAAATGCTGTACTTTTTAAAGTGCTTTTTCTGCATCTATTGAGAGGATCACACAGTTCTTGTCCTTTCTTTTATTTATATAGTGTATTACATTGATTGATTTTTGGATGTTTTGGATGTTGAACAACCCTTGAAGGCTCAAGAAAATCCCACTTTGTCATGGTGAATAATCCTTTTAATGTACTGTTGGATCTTATTGGCTAGTATCTTGGTGAGTATTTTGGCCTCCATGTTAATCAGGTATATTGGTTTGTAATTCTCCCTTTTGGTGTAGTCTTTGTTTGATTTTGGGATCTAGGTAATGCTGCCCTTGTAGAGTCATTTTGGAAGTTTTCTTTCCATTTCTATTTTTTGAAACAGCTTCTGAAGAATAGGTATTAATTCTTCTCTAAATGTTTGGTTGAATTCTAGGAAGCCATCCAGCCCTGAAATCTTGTTTGTTGGTAGATTTTTTTGATAACTGTTTCAATCTCCTTACTGGTTATGGGTCTTTTCAGGTTTTCTACTTCTTCCTGGTCCAGTTTTGGTAGTTTATATGTCTCTAGGAATTCATCCATTTCTTCCAGATTGTCAAATTTGCTGGTGTATAGTTGCTCATAATATGTTCTTATAATTGTTTGTATTTCTTTGGTGTTGGTTGTGATCTCTCTTCTTTCATTCATGGTTTTATTAATTTGGATCTCTTCTCTGTTCTTTTGGATAAGCCTGGCAAGATGTTTATCAATCTTACTTATTTCTCTCAAAGAACGAGCCCTTAGCTTTGTTGATCCTTCCTACTTTTATTTTGGTTTCTATTTCATTGATTTCTGTTCCAGTGTTTATTAATTCTCTTCTCCTTCAGGGTTTAGGCTTTATTTGTTGTTCTTTCTCCAGCTCTTTTAGGTGTAAAATTAGCTTGTGATTTGTGACTTTTCTTGTTTCTTGAGAAAGGCTTGTCTTGCTATATACTTCCTTCTTACAGCCCTTTATTTATCCCAAAGTTTTTGAACAGCTGTGTTTTCATTTTCATTTGTTTCCGTGAATATTTAAAATTCTTCTTTAATTTCCTGATTGACCCATTCATTCTTTAGTAGGGTGTTCTTTAGCCTCAATGTATTTGAGTTCTTTCCAAATTTCTTCTTGTGACTGAGTTTAAGTTTCAAAGCACTGTGGTCTGAAAATATGCAGGGAATTATCCCAGTCTTTTGGTACCAATTAAGATCTGATTTGTGACCCAGGTATTGCTCTATTCTGTAGAATGTTCCATGTGCAGTTGAGGAGAATGTGTATTCTGTTTTTTTTAGGATGGAATGCTCTCAAGGTATCTAAGAAGTCTTTCTAGTCCAATGTATTATTCAAAGCCCTTGATTCCTTGTTGATCGTCTTAGATGATCTGTCCATTGCAGTGAGGGGGATGTTAAAGTCTCCTACTATCATTGTATTAATATCAATGTGTTTCTTTAATGTTGTTATTAATTGGTTTGTATAATTGGCTTCTCTCTTGTTAAGGGTATATATTTATAATTGCTAGATGTCTTCTTGGATAGATCTTTTAATTATGATATAGTGCCCTTCTTCATCTCTTATTACAGTCATTTTTAAAATTTAATTTGTTTGACATAAGGATTATTACCCCAGTTTTCTTTTGATACCCATTAACATGATAAATGGTTTCCACCCCTCACTTTCGATCTGTAGGTGTCTTTGTTTTTAAAATGAGTCTCTTGCAGACAGCACATCAATGGGTCTTGCTTTTTATCCAATCTGATACGCTGTGTCTTTTGATTGGGATATTTAGCCCATTTAAATTTAGGGTGAGTATTAAAAGATATGCATTTAGTGCCATTGTATAACATATAAAATGACTGTTTCTGTATATTGTCTCTTTTCTGATCTATTTTACTTGGGGACCCTCTCTTCACTTAAAGGATCCTCTTTAATATTTCTTGCAGAGCTGGTTTAGTGATCACAAATTCTTTTAGTTTCTGTTTGTGCTGGAAGCTTTTTATCTCTCCTATTTTGCCCAACATCCTTGATGGATATAGTATTCTTGTCTGCATGGTTTTTCCCATTTAACACCCTAAATATATCATACCAATTCTTTCTTACTTGCTGGGTCTCTGTGGATAGACCTTCTGCCAGTCTAATGTTTCTACCCTTGTAGGTTATAGACCTCTTCTGAGTTGCTTTCAGGATTGTCTTTGTCTCTGAGATTTCCAAGTTTCACTATTTTTTAAAAATATTTTATTTATTTATTTATTTGTTAGAGAGAGAGAGAGAGCGAGCACAGGCAGACAGAGTGGCAGGCAGAGGCAGAGGGAGGAGCAGGCTCCCTGCCAAGCAAGGAGCCCAATGTGGGACTCGGTCCCAGGACGCTGGGATCATGACCTGAGCCGAAGGCAGCTGCTTAACCAACTGAGCCACCCAGGCGTCCCTCCAAGTTTCACTATTATATGTTGAGGTGTTGACATATTTTTACTGATATTGGGGGGACTTTTCTGTGCCTCTTAGACTTGAACATCTGCTTCCTTTCCCAAATTAGGGAAGTTCTTCAATATAATTTGCTCAGTATACCTTCTGTCCCTCTCTTTCCTTTTCTTCTGGGATCCCTATTCTAATATTGTTTTGCTTTATGGTATCACTTAGCTCTGAAATGCTCCCCTTGTGACCCAGTTGTTTATCTCTCATTTCCTCAGTTTTTTTTTTTTTTATTCTCCATCATTTTGTATTTTTTATCACTGATTCTGTCTTCTGCCTCATTTATACTAGCAGCCAAAGCCTCTGTTTTTTATAGCATCATATTAATAACCTTTCTTTTTTCAACTTGATTAGATTTTGGCTCTTTTATTTCTCTGGAAAGGGATTATCTAGTGTATTCTATGGTTTCTTCAAGTTCAGCTAGTAACTTTATTTTCATTATTCTGAACTCTAGTTCCAACATCTTACTTATGTTCATACTGATTAAGTCCCTGGCAGTTAGTACTGCCTCTTCTTCTCTTTTTTGTTGTTTTTCTGTCTGGTCATTCTTGCAGAAATTGGTTGCTTTTCTATTTATAGTGTTGCAGGTATTCTTTTCTTTGATTTCCAGTTGAGTCTGCAGGTTTTCAGAATGACTTGATAGCTATCTAGCTGAATTCCTGGGAGCAGATGAAATCAAAGTCTCCTACTCCTCTGCCATCTTGGACTATATCTCCCTCTCCATAGTTTTTGTTAATTGATGTCACAAGTTACTTCTTGCAATTTGTGTATCCAATATACAGTATATTTTTGTAACTACACTTATTTTTTTTGTCTATTAATTTCTATACTAGAATTGAAAGTGATTTACATACCACCATGAAAATATTAGAACATTTTTGTTTATATATTTACTTTTACCAGAGAGCTTTTACACTTACATATGCTTTTGTGTTTTTTGTTTAACATCTTTTTTTTTCAACTTTAGGATTGCATTAGCATTTCTTGTAAGGCAGGCCTTATGACAATGAGCTTCTTCAGATTTTCTTTGTCTGGAAATCTTTATTTATCCTTCAATTTTGAAAGGCAGTTTTGCCAGATATAGTATTCTTGGTTAGCATTTTTTTTTCTTTTAGCATTTCAAATACACCATCCCACTCTCTTCTGGCTTGCAAGTTTTCTGCTAAGATATCCACCAACAGTTTTATGAGGTGTCTCTTGTATATGATGACTTTTCTCCTGTTTTGTCTCCTGTTTCAAATTTTTTCCTTTGTCTTTGACTTTGGACAATTTTGATTTCTTTTTTTAAAACATTCTGTTCCTTTCTCTGGTCCTGTGACTCTCATAATGCATATATTGGTCAGCTTAGTTGATTACTTAATTTTTTTGAGCTTTCTTCACTTTTTTCATTTTTTTCCCATTTTGTTTCTCTAGCCAGATAATTTCAAATGACCTGTCATCAAATTCACTAATGCTTCCTTCTGCTTGATCAAATTGGTCTTGAAACCCTCTAGTGATTTCTTTTGTTCAGTAATAACATTCTCCAGCTCCAGGATTTATGTAGGATTCTTTTTTATTAAAATATATTTTCTTCTTTCTTTAAACTCTCATTTGTTCATGCATCATATCGTTGAGCTCATTGAGCATCTTCATGATGGCTATTTTGATTTATTTTTTTGTAAATAATGTATATACATCCATTTTACTAAGGTCAGTTTTTGGAGACCTTTTTCCCCCAATTGATTTGGCCATTTTCCTTGTTTCTTTGTATTCCTTGTAACTTTGTGTTTTTATGAACACATTTGAGAAATACTTACACCTTTCCCAGTCTTTATGGACTGGCACTATACATGGAGAAACTTTCACCATTCAGCCTTGCTAGAGATTATGGGAGCCTCTGAAATCTACACTGTGATTGTATGTTTTCTAGGTTGTTTGTGTAATTTCATAATAAGAGATTTTCCAGTCTTGGAGCTCATAATATCTCTCCTTCCAGTATTTGCCTATTGGATTGTGTGTTCTTTGAAGTAGCACTATGTCACACAGATTTTCTTTTTCCCAGCAGCCTCCAGCCTTCTAGAGCTTTCCAGGTCCTTTCAGTATTCTAAGTTGGGCTAGATAGAAACTTCTCCCTTGGGCAGTCCCCTGACCCCAAAAGCAAAAGCTTTGGACATATTCTTCACTGTACTTTTTCCTGCTGATGGAGAATCTCTGAGCTATATTGACTTGTGTCTCCTATACCACAGGTCCTCTGAAACAGCAGCACACTGCCCAACTGTTTTGTTCTCAGTGAGACCCATGCAACTAGAGACAGAGTCATGTCCCTGTGGCAAATCACCCTGCCCACTCAGAATATTGGGTCTATAGTCAATTTTTAATCTTTCCCTTCCTATGGAGAAACCAGGAACTGGTAGTTTCCCTTCAGTCATGTGATGCTGTGAGCAGGGACTATTATAACAGGGGGACATGAATTTTCTCATTGGCTTTGATGTAGCTGGTGTAATAATCACCTTAGGTGTAGGAGCAACTAACTGGTTTCTGGATTTCTCACAAAATGAGTTGGACTGTGTATTTTTGTTGAATTAGATAGAGGGTCTCAGGCCTTCTATTAAACCATCCTGCTAACTTATTTGTAGTCTTTTAGGCTAGGTTTTAAAACTGATAACAATGTGCTAATGTATTACTACATGCTAATAACTGAGTGCTAATAACTGAGTATTCATCAGTGTTATTTGATATTTACATTTTTTGACTTTTTACTTTGAATATTTTGATGTTATTTCCTAGAACAATAAAATTCATTTTGATTCAGTCTCCTATCGATATTAAATAAGACCTTTATCTGATTTAGTTTTCTCTCAATTTCATTTATGTCAACCATTGATATTGTATCTTTCTTTATGTCATTGCCTGAAATATATTTATCTATTCACTTTTAATCATTCTACCTCATTTCACTTTTAGTGTGTACCTTAGAAGAGTGTGGAGTTATAATATATTTTTCTTTTCTCAGAACCCTTATCTTTCAATGCAGGTTTAATATATTTACACATATTATCATAATTGATAAGTTTGATCTTTGTATTTGACAATCAAAATTATTTCTTTTATAACTTTTTATAATTTTTATGACTTGGGTTTTAAATCTCCTACTTGCTTAATGTTGATCTTTAAGATATTTCTCATATTCCCTAAAATATAGCATAATAAAAAATGATTTTGTTATCCTTTTCCACACTTGGTTTGGTGTAGTGCTATTTTTATTAACATTTCTTCTAAAAACTTTGTAAATAAACATTTTTTGCAGTATAATACATGGACTCTAGGGAACCACAAATTGGTTTCAAAGGATTTATCTCTTGAAATCATATGCCAATATTTTACTTATTTATAGGTCTATTTTTTAAAGTCATTTTATTAAATCTTACAAAGTTATCATGATTGTCAAAATGTTAAGAACCACTTCTTGAAATATTATGCCAGTGTTTTCTAGCTTTTTCTATGGAGAAGAATGTTCTTCACATTACCTTTTTGACATTTTGCCTAGTTTGTTTTTATTGTATCCATTTCTTATCTGTAATATTTTTAAAATTTCTAATATAATTTGTTTGTCTTTTTTTCTCATTTTAGTGAGGTTTTTTGGTCTTTATTCTATAATTTCAGTCTGTTGTCTTTCAGTCTTTCTCTGGTATTGTTTCACACAACCTCTGTCATTTTTTTTTTTTTACCTTTGAGGATAATAAACACAAGTATTTTGGAATTTTCATGTACATCTTACCTCAACACTATTTTAAGAGGGATTTTTTTCCTGCATTGTCATGACAATTTTCCTTTTTCTTCTTGCTTCAGAACCTTTTCAGAAGTTCCATACCAGTTTTACAAATTCACATTTCATTCAGTAGATATGTCCCTAGGCATATTTTCTGGAAGACAGTCTCTTTAACTTCCCTCACTGTTTATCTTGCAGATTGACATCTTTTTCCTTTTGCTACTAGATCTGAAGTTTAGTTCATACAGACACTAGCCCAACTTCTAATATATTTCTTTACTGAGATTCTAGTAAAATGAATTTAGACATTATCTAGTTGTAGCTCTCAGATTTTCTTTTTTTTACTAAACTTGGAAATTAGATGCAATTTGAAATATTTGAGCAGTGTGTGTGGGAGTCCACATCCACAATCTCCCATTGGTATTCTAATTTGTATCCTTGTTCATAATATTCCCCCTTAGATGCTGACATACCAGAACACCACGTGCCTTCCCCCATCCCTCCTCCTGCCAAACAACATTCTGATGTGGGCTCTATATAGAAGTAGAAACGAATAAGAACAGGGCATAGAAAAACTCCAGCACAGACTGGCTTAAAATGTGTGTCAGACACTTGGAAGATAATCATCTGTTTTCTGATCAATGTAAGGGTTCTGTCCCAGAATTAGTGAAAATAGTGAGTCAACTTCTCTTTTTGTGAGTGAGTGTGCATGTGTGTAATCTTTTCTGTTTTGTTTCAAGTGGTTGAGAGTGAGGTATTTTTTTTTTAATTCAGCCCCATAAATGATACTGTATATAGAAAGTATGTCTGGACTGTGACAAATAATCTTTTATTTCTTCTTATCATTTTTTCTACTATTTGTGTTACAGATTTTTTAAAAAAGATTTTATTTATTTACTTGGCACAGAGAGAGAGATCACAAGCAGACAGAGCGGAAGGCAGGGAGAGAAGGGGAGAAGTAGGCTCTCTGCTCAGCAGAGAGCCCAATGTGGGGCTCGATCCCAGGACCCTGAGATCATGACCTGAGCCAAAGACAGAGGCTTAACCCACTGAGCCACCCAGGTGTCCCTGTGTTACAGATATTTTGATGGTGTAACTACAAATCACTACTTTGTTGTCATGCTAACATTAAAGTCCCTTCCTTAAATGTCTGTGACTACTATCCCATTTCTGCTATATTAATTTCTCATTGTAATTTTGTTTTGAATGTATCTATCTTAAATCTTAAACCTTTATATTGGAGCCCATTTTGTCATTAATATTGTACTGCAGTTTGTAACTCCTCCTGTTCTATTTTTTTTTACATTACTGTAAATCTTAACTCTGAGATATTTCAAAGTAGTTGTGCTTCCATGTCAAATAACACCTTGCACTTACTCATACTAATGGAATCCCCAGAAACTTATTTTTAAAGACCTGTAGATTGAGTTTGTCAATTTATAAATAATTAGCTGACTTGTTGGTTCAGATGAAGCTCTCCATTTCACCACAAAAAAATAAAACTAAAATCCACAAGCCAATCATAAAATAACAATCAAAACAGAAAATTGAGTAATATTAAAATTTTAATAACACTTCAAATAGTATTTGCCTCTTGCAATAATAGAACTTATTTAATCATCATGGAGTATTTGTGAGGTGGATACTGTCATTATTTCCTTTATTGCCAAAAGGGAAGTATGGCAAAATTAAGTACCTTGCCTCAGTTCATGCAACAAATAATTGGCAGAGTCAAAATTCAAACTTGAATTGCCTGACTCTTGAATGTATGCTTATGAACACTAAAGTATATAGAGTCTTATTACATTTTATTTCCTCCCAGGTTTCTGAGACCAACAATCTAAAACTTACAAGAAAATTAGCTAGATGAAATATTATTTCAGATCTTTTTTTCCCTCTGATGATTTATACAAATAGATTTGTGAAATAATGGTGTGTATTTGCTTATATGTGGTGGTATGGGGGCAGGGCAGAGCTGACATTCCTTGGGCCTAAATAAATAATAAGATTTGATTAACTACTGGAGGTGCATGATATTCATATAAAATATGTCAATTAACATAATAGTAGACCCTTAGCTAGAAACAGAGATATACTAATAAACCAAATGAATCTGTGGAGAAATGCATATTAAAGAAATAATTTTAATTATTTCTTAAATTAAGTCTAAGGGCACAAAGTCCTTAAGGGAAGTATTAGGTCCAATAGAAGTATATAAAAAGGAGGGTTACCTATTTGAAGGATCAGTAAGATTTCCTTGATAATGAAAATTGAGTACGAGTTAATCAAGAAAAGGATATAGACATTATAAGTAAAGAGAACAGAATGTTTGCAGTCTATGTCACTGAATAAAATCATGGTGTATTCAAAAGATCATAAGAAGTTTACTACAGCTAGAATGGAAAAAAAAAAAAACCAAGATAGAGAGAGGCCTGAAATAAAATTCTCTGATAGGAATCAGAGTGTTCTGGGCCATGTATGCCATGTTAAGGAGTTTGATTTTACCCAGAAGTCAATGAGAAAGATAAGATTGTAGGGAGAGAAATGCCCCTTAGAAAAATGATTCTATGAGATATTGCAATTGTCACTAGTGAGAAAAAAGAGAAGAAGCACTGGAAATATTTGGGTACTAGATACATTTTTTTTTAAATTAATTAATTTATTTATTTGACAGACAGAGATCACAAGTAGGCAGAGAGGCAGGCAGAGCAGAGGAGGGGAAGCAGATTCCCTGCTGAACAGAGAGCCCGATGTGGGGCTCGATCCCAGGACCCTGGGATCATGACCTGAGCTGAAGGCAGAGGCTTCAACCCACTGAGCCACCCAGGCACCCTAGATACATTTTAAAAAAGTTATACAACAGGGGTGCCTGGGTGGCACAGTGGGTTAAAGACTCTGCTTTCAGCTCGGGTCATGATCCCAGGGTCCCGCATTGGGCTCTTTGCTCAGCAGGAAGTCTGCTTCCCTTCCTCTCTCTCTGCCTGCCTCTTTGCCTACTTGTGATCTCTGTCGGTCAAATAAATAAATGAAATCTTTAAAAAAAAGGTTATACAATGATAGTTTAATTCTAGAGAACACAAAGAAATGTATATTGATGTCAGATAAAGCTATTCTAGTAGAACTGTGCTTTTACACTTGGATATCAGATAAAAGTGAAAGTATCATGTGTAAGTAACAAGCTAATGAGAACTTTACAAAGATGTCAGTAAATATATGTCATATTATTATCCATAGTGAAGATATGAAGATATAAATTTTCAGAACTGCCAAGTGAATATTGAGGAAAAGGCATGTTATGCCCTTATGTAATTAATTACACATCATTTATTTGAATACAATGGAATTGAAAGTAAAATTAAAATGGTTATTAGAAGTTCACTGTACCCAGAACATATGTAGACATTATTGCTATCCTTCTATAAATTTTTTTTGGTAATAACCAAACCCCAAAATCAGTGTCCTAAAATTATTTTTTATGCATCAGCAATCCAACTATATCTTGAGCAGTAAAATCTTAAAGTTTAAAATGCTGCTTTATAGAGGTATTCAAGGGACTTCATTACTAGAATGATTTAATCATTATGTTAATTCTTTAGGGACACAGAGTGATTGGGAAAAATGCCCAATGAACCTACTGACTCCTACAGCTGCCATTCATAGATTGGCACCATGTAATATTTCAGGTAGAGAGACTGCCCTACTACCACAGAAACCCAATCACATTACCACTGCAGACTCAGCCAGTTTGAGGACTGAAGCAAGTGGCTGTATTTAATGTCTAGTAGCTGAACCTTTCAGTTTTACTTTTGAAGGTCTTCAATAATAATTGTAATGAAACTAACAAACTTACATGTAATTTTCTTCTGAGCAAAACCATAGATTTGTGTAAAATTACTCCCAACTTTTAGCTATATATGAGAAAGAAATGTCCGAGTATAATGATTTCTTATTGACATAATGACAATTCTCAGCTAAGCTGTTAAGACTATATATTTTCCCAATGGTTTTCACACATACTGTAAATTGAAATGTACATTATAACAATCTCAGTTTTTCAGCATCAGCAAAGGGGAATATGTTGTATTTATATTAAAAGTTTGGTATCTTGCAGAGTCTAGACTATGTTCAGTATGAGTCTTATTCAAACTATGCATTGCCAATAAAATGATTTGACATAGGGAGATACATATATTGGGCATTAAAATACAGGACATATTAGGGGCACTTGGATGGCTCAGTCTGCAAACATCTGATTTGGGCTCTTGTCATGATCTTGAGTCCTGAGATGGAGCCCTGTGTTAGGCTCCATGCTCAGTGGGGAGTCTGTTTGTCCCTCTTCCTTTGCCCCTCCCCCAACTCATGCTATCTCTGTCACTCAAATAAATAAATTACATCTTTAAAAAAATAAAAATAAATGCGGGACATTTTAAGTTGCCTGAGCAGTGAATACACTTTTAATTTTTTTCTTTGTATTTTTTGTACCTAGAGTAGAGTCAGAAAAATAGAAAGCATTTAACAAATTTTTGATGGGAGAGTAAATGAAGAATTGAATAAGTAAATGAATGGATGAGTAAATGAAGAATGGAATTGCCTGAAATAACGTTCTGCATCCTCTATGGTCATTTTTAAACAAAAATGTATAAAAAATATTATTGGGGGCACCTGGGTGGCTCAGTGGGTTAAAGCCTCTGCCTTCAGCTCAGGTCATGATCCCAGGGTCCTGGGATCGAGCCTAGCGGCGGGCTCTTTGCTCAGCGGGGAGCCTGCTTCCCTTCCTCTCTCTCTGCTTGCCTCTCTGCCTACTTGTGATCTCTGTCTGTCAAATAAATAAATAAAATATTTTAAAAAATAAAAATAAAAATAAAAAATATTATTGGAAGTTGTATGCAACTGCTCTGGATCAAATGAGGTTTTAACATTTTCACTCTGTTACTTCCTAACTTGAGAGATAAAATTGTAGCATAAAATGATATGGAGGCTTAGGATTTCTTTGGGGCTGACAGAGAACAGAGGATCAGGGACTTAGTGATATATTTTTGCCTTTTGACATTATATGGCCACAACAATATGTGAATTGATTCTAATTTGGGGTACATCAGTTAGAACACATTTTTGAAAATTGGAATTAAGCACTAATTCTCTCCCTACCAATAAATCTGCTTAGCTGTGTGTGATGACTCAATTTCTTTCATCAGTGTGTTATAGTTTTCAGAGCACAACTCTTTTACCTCTTTGGTTAGGTTTATGCCTAGATATCTTATGGTTTTTGGTGCAATTGTAAATGGGCTCGATTCCTTTATTTCTCTTTCTGTTGCTTCACTATTGGTGTATAAGAAATGCAAAATATTTCTCTATGTTCCTTTTGAATCCTGAAACTCTACTGAATTACTTTATTAGCTCTAGAAGTTTTTTGGTAGAGTCTTTCAGGTTCCCTATATAATATACTATCATGTCATCTACAAATAATGAATCTTTTACTTCTTCTTTGCCAATTGAATACCTTTTATTAATTTTTCTTTTCTCTATGCTTTGGCTAGGACTTCAGTAGTATGTTACAAGACCAGTGCTCTAACTCCTGAGCTATAGGGCCAGTAGTTTGTTAAATAATAGTGGTGAGAGTAGACATTCCTGTCTTATTTGTGACCCTAGAATAAAAGCTCTCAGTTTTTCCCCATTTAGGATATTAGCTGTGGGTTTCCATATTTGGATTTCGTTATGTTGAGGGATGTTCACTCTAAACATATTTTGTTGAGTTTTTTGTTTGTTTGTTTTTTCATGAGTGATGTTATACTTTCTCAAATGCTTTTTCTGCATCTATTGGAAGGATCATATGGAATTTACCCTTACTTTTTTTTCTTACCCTTACTTTTAATATTGTGGTGTATCACATGGATCAATTTGCAAATATTGAACCATACTTATAACACAGGAATAAATCCCACTTGAACGTGGTAAATGATTTTTTAATGCATTGTTGGATTAAGTTTGCTCATATTTTATTGAATATTTTTGCATCAATGTTCATTAGGGATATTGTCTTCTACTTCTCTTTTTAGTGGAGTCTATATCTGGCTTTGGTATTACATAATGCTGGCCTCATCGAATGAAGTTGGAAGTTTCCTTCCTTTTCTATTTTTTGGAGCAGTTTGAGAAGAATACGTATTAGCTCTTCTTTAAGTGTCTGGTAGAATTCACCTGTGAAACCATCTGGTCCTGGACTTTAGTTAGGAGTTTTTTGATTGCTGATTCAATTTTTTTGTTGGTTATTGGCCTGTTCAAGTTTTCTATTTCTTTCTACTTCAGTTTTGGTAGTTGATATGTTTCTAGGATTTATCCATTTCTTTCAGGTTGTTCAATTTGTTAGCATATGTTTTTTTCATAATATTCTCTTATAATTGCTTACATTTATGAAGCATTAGTTGTTATTTCTCTCTCATCTGTGATTTTATTTATCTAATACTTTATCGTTTCTTTAAAAATTGTTTTATTTCTTTATTTCTAAGAGGACAGGGAGCCCAATGCAGGGCTTGATCTCAGGACTCTGGGCCATGATCATGACCTGAGCCAAAGGTAGATGCTTAACCACCTGAGCTACCCAGATGCCCACTGAGTCCTTTCCCACTTCTTTTTGTTAAGTCTGGCTAGAGGTTTAACAATTTTATTAACTTTTTAAAGGAACTAGCTTCTGATTCTCTGATTCGATTCCATTGATCTGTTCTATTGTTTTTATTTGTTTGTGCATTTTGTTTTTAGTTTCTGTGTCATTTTCTTCTGCTGTAATCTTTATTATTTCTTTCTGTTTGCTGGCCTTAGGCTTTATTTATTTTTCTTTTTCTAGTTCCTTTTAGAATAAGGTTAGGTCGCATATTTGGGATTTTTCTTGCTCTTTAAGGTAAGGCTGTATTTCCACATATTTCCTTCTTAGGACCACTTTGCTGCATCTCAAAGGTTTGGACTGCTGTGTTTTCATTTGTCTTTGTGTATTTCTTTTTTTTTTTTTTTTGATTCATTGGTTGACCCATTCATTCTTTAGTAGCATGTTGTTTAACTTCCATGTATTTGTGGTCATTCCATACTTTTTCTTGTGATTGACTTCTAGTTTCACAGGGCTATGGTCAGAGAAGTTGCATGGTATGATTTCAATCTTTTTGTGTTTGTTGAGTCCAAATTTGTGACCTAATATGTGATCTATTCTGGACAATGTTCCATGTACAATAAAAAAATGTGTATTCTGCTGCTTTAGTATGAAATGTTCTGAATCTATGTTAAGTCCATTTGGATCAGTGTGCCATTCAAAGCCACTGTTGCCTTGTTGATTGTCTGCTTAAATGATCTGTCCATTGATGGAAGTGGGTGTTAAAGTCCCCTACTATAATTTGATTATTATCAATGAGTTTCTTTATGTTTGTTATTAATTGTTTTATATATTATGTGCTCCCATGTTGGGGCATAAATATTTATAGTTGTTAGATTTTACTGGATTGTTCCCTTTATTATGATATAATGCCTTCTTTGTCTTTGTTTTAAAGTCTAGTTTGTCCTATATAAGTATCGTTACTCTGGCTTTCTTTTGACATCCATTAACAAATGTTTCTCTATCCCTTTACATTCAATATGCACTTGTCTGTAGGTCTGAAATGAGTTTCTTAAAGGCATCATAGAAATGGGCATTGTTTTATATCCATTCTAATACTCTATGTCTTCTGTTTGAAGTGGCTAGTCCATTTATATTCAAAGTAATTATTGACAGATATGTATTTATGGCTATTTTATTACTTGTTTTGTCATTGTTTCTGGAGATTTCTCTGATCCTTTCTTGTCTTTCTCACTTTTGGTCTCTCCTTTGCAATGTGTCCCCTTTAATATTTCTTGCAGGACTGGTTTAGTGGTCATGAACTCTTTTAGTTTGGTTTGGGGAATTCTTTATCTCTCCTTTTCTGAATGATAATCTTGCCAGATAGATTATTCTTGGATGCAGATTTTTTTTTTCCATCCAGCACTTTGAATATACCATGCCATTCTTCTGGATTGCAAAGTTTATATTGAAAAATCTCCAGCTAGCCTTACGTTCCTTTCTTCTTATGTCTTGCCACTTTAATTCTTTTCTTTATCACTATATTTTGCCAATTTAACCACAATATGTCTTGGTGTGGGTCTTTTGTTGATTTTGATGGGAATTTACTGTACCTCCTGGGTCTGGATGTCTGTTTCCTTTCCCAGATTAGGGAAGATTTCAGCTATTACTTCTTCAAATAAATTTTCTGCAGCCTTTTCTCTTTCTTGTTTTTTGGTTTTCTTATAATATGAAAGTTATGTTTGATGGAGTCACTGAGTTCCCTAAGTTTGTTCTCATTTTGCATAATTATTTTTCTCTCTTTTGTTTAGCTTGATTACTTTCCATTACTCTGTCTTCTAGGTCACTTATTCATTCCTCTGTTTCTTCCATGCTGCTATTCATTCCATTAAGCATGTTTTTAATTTCATGTATTGAGACTTTTATTTCTACTATGTTTTTCTTTATCTCTGTGTTAAGGGTCTCAATCATGTCTTCCGCTCTTTTCTAAATTCCAGTGAGTATCCTTATGATCATTGCTTTAAATTCTCTATCAGGCATGTTACTTATATCTGTTTTGCTTGGATCTCTGTCCATGGATTTATCATATTCATTCACTTGGGATAAATTCCTCTGTCTCTGCATTCTGTTTAAATATCTGCCTTCTTCTGTTTGTTAGAAAAGCCAGTTATGTGTCCTGCTCATTCTTCAGTGTGGTCTCTTTTCTACCTTTAATTGTGGAGATTGCTCTGTCAGGCTTCAGGTTGATTTCAGAGATATAAAAGATGATTTGATAGTTATCTATATAGTTATATATATAGTTATAGATGATTTGATAGTTATCTATATAGATAGTTGTATTCATGGGACAAGGTGAGCTTATGATCCTCCAATCTGCTGCCATGTTAGGAACAATTATTTAATTCAAGTACTACTCACACCCGTTTAAATATATCTTTGCTGCTTCTCTCATCAAGAGGTGAAGTTTATAGCCTCACTCTAAGTGCTAGGATGGTTTGTCAGCTGGTTTAGTCAATAAAACCTGTCAGAAGTGATATTGTGCTAATTTGGAATTTCTCTCTCTCTCTGTCTTCTGAACTCTGCCATTTCTATGTGTTCAAAACTAGTCTAAGTTGCTGAAATAAGAAAGGATATCTATGTAGAGAGTGATATATATGGACAGATAGATATCATTCTCTGTATAGATCTATTTACCTATATATCTATATATAGACAGATCTCTCTAGATAGATCTATATAGACAGATATCGTTGTCCATATATATCTATTTATATATCTATATATAGACAGATATCTCTCTAGATATATCTATAGAGGAGGCCTATCTGGGCACCTGGGTGGCTCAGTTGGTAAGTGACTGCCTACGGCTCAGGTCATGATCCTGGAGTCCCAGGATCAAGTCCCACATTGGGACTCTAGCTCCATGGGGACTCTCCTTCTCCTTCCAACCTTCTCCGCTCTCATACACTCTCTCTCAATCTCTCTCAAATAAATAAATAAAATCTTAAAAAAAAGAAGAGGCCTATCTATATAGATATAGATATAGATGATGTAGATATAGACAGATATATCTATAGATAGGTCTATACAGAGATTAGAGAGAGGTATATCTCTATATAAAGCTAGCTATAGATACATATACCTTCTTTATCCATTCATATATATATATATATATATATATATATTAAGATTTTATTTATTTATTTGATAGACAGAGATCACAAGTAGTCAGAGAGGCAAGCAAGGAGAGAGGAAGAAGCAGGCTTCCCACGGAGCAGAGAGCCCGATGTGGGGCTCAATCCCAGGACCCTGGGATCATGACCTGAGTTGAAGGCAGAGGCTTTAACCCACTGAGCCACCCAGGCACCCCTATCCATTCATATATTTATGGACACTTACATTACTTCTATATTTTGGCTACTGCAAATAATGCTGCAATAGACATATTGCATATATAGTGCATATATCTTTTCTTTTTCTTCAGGCAAATGTCCAGAAGTGGAATTACTGGATTGTATGTTATTTCTATTTGTAATTTTTTGGGAATCTTCCGTGCTGTTGTCCATAGTGTTTGCACCAATTTACACTTCCATCAACAGTGCATGAGAGTTCCTTTTTCTCCATATCCTCACCAATACTTATTTCATGCCTTTTTGATACTAGGCATTCTGACTGGAGTAAGGTGTTATCTTGTGGTTTTGATTTACATGATTCCCTCATGGTTAATTATGTTAAATATATTTTCATGTATCTTCCTTGGAGAAATGTCTGTTCAGTTCCTTTGCCAATTTTTAATCCAATTATTTGTGGTCTTGGTATTGAGTTATAGGAGTTCTTTACATATTTTAATGTGTATTTACCCATCACGTATATCATTTACAAATATCTTTGCCCATTCAGGAGGTTGACTTTTTGTTTTGTTGATGGTTTCCTTTGATGTACCTTTTTTTTTAAGTTTGAAATTGTCTGAGCTGTTTATTGTTGCTTTTGTTGTCCTTACCTAAGAGAAACCAATCCAAAATGTATTGTTAAAACTGATGTTCAGTTACTGCCTGTGTTTATTGCTTATGTTTTGTTTTTGGGGGGTTTTATGGTTTCAGGTCTTACATTTAGGTGTTAATTCATTTTGAGTTTATTTTTGTATATGTTATAAGAAAGTGGTCCAGATTCAGTCTTTTACATGCAGCTGTTCAAGTTTCTGAGCACCATTTATTGAAAAGGCTGTTTTTTCCTCATTGTAAATTCTTGGTTCCTTTGTAATAAATTAATTGACCATATAAGTATGGGTTTATTTCTGGGCACTCTATTCTGTTCCACTGTTCTAGGTGTCAATTTTTGTGCCAGTGCTATATTGTTTTAAAAACTATAACTCGGCAGTATTGTTTCAAATCTGGGATTGTGATACTTCCAGCTTTGTTTTTCTTTCTTCAGATTCCTTTGGCTACTCCAGGCTTTCTGTGTTTCCACAGAAATTGTAGAATTATTTGTTCTATTTCTGTGAAAGACTAAGGATTGATTTGAATCTGTAGACTGCCTTGGGATGTACAGATATTTTAACAATATTAATTCTTTCAATCCATGAGCATTATCTCTCATTTTATTTTTTGCTTGTCATCTCCAATTTCTTTCATCAATGTCTTATAGTTTTCAGAGTATAAGTCTTTCACCACATTGGTTTAGTTTATTCCTATGTTTAGTTTATATCCTTTTCTTATAGAATTGTAAATGGGATTACTGTCATTGTTCTTAGTTTCTTTTCTGTTACTTTGTTTTCAGTGTATTGCAATGCAACTGACTTCTGTATGTTAATTTTGTACCTTGCTACTTTACTCAATTCATTTATTAGCTCTATAGTCCTTTGATGGAGTCTTTATGGTTTTTTTTTTTTTTATTATTTGACAGACAAAGATCACAAGTAGGCAGAGAGGCAGGTGGAGAGAGAGAAAGGAGGAAGTAGGCTCCCCAATGAGCAGAAAGCCCAATGTGGGGCTCGATCCCAGGACCCTGGGATCATGACCTGAGCCGAAGGCAGAGGCTTTAACCCACTGAGCCACCCAGGTGACCCTCTTTATGGTTTTCTATATATACTGTCATGTCATCTTCAAATGGGAAGTGTTTTACTTCTCCCTTACCAATTTGGATGATTTTTATTTGGTTTTCTTATATTATTTATATGGCTAGGACTTCCAGTACTATGTTGAAGTGGCTAGATACACATCCCTGTTTTGTTCCTGATCTTGTAGGAAAGCTTTTAGTTTTTCACCATTGAGTATGATGTCAGCTGTGGATTTGTCACAAATAGCTTTTATTGTGTTGATATATATGTTCTCTATACCCACTTTGTTGACAGTTTATGTATTTTTTCTTTTGTTGAACACATTCTAAAAGCACTATATTTTTATCTCTTCTATGTTTTATGTATATGGCATTATATTTTACATATTTTTATTTTGTGTATCCCTTAACTAATTATCAGAGATATAATTGATTTTACTATTTTTGTGTTTTAATTTTCAGACTAGCTTTACAAGTGATTGACCTACTAGCTTTACTATATGTTTACTTTTACTAGTGAAATTTTTTTCTTTCATAAATTTTTTAGTTCTAGTTATGAAATTTTCTTTTGTCCTTAAATAAGTCTCTTTAACTTTTTTTAAGGCCATTTTTGTGGTGATAAATGTTTTTTTTTTACTTTTATTTATCTGGAAAATTTTATCTGTTCTTCAATTCCAAGTAATAAAATAAACTCTTTGGGTAGAGTACTCTTCACTGTAGAGCTTTTTTTTAAAATTTTCTCTTTTTTTTCCATTTTTAAAACTATTTTCTCTAAGCTTTTCATTTTGATTCCAGTATAAATAACATACAGTGTTCTATTTGTTTCCGGTGTAAAATATAGTGATTCAACAATTCTATTCATTACTCAGTACTCATCATGATAAGTGTACTCTTTAATCTCCATCACCTATTTTACCCATAACCCCATCCATCCTCCCTCTAGTCCATTCGTTTGTTGTCCATAGTTAAGAGTCTGATTCTTGCTCTCTCTCTCTCTCTCTCTCGCTCTTGCTCTCGTTTTCCTTTGCTCATTCATTTTGTTTCTTAAGTTCCACATATGAGTGAAATCATATGGTATTTTTTTTCTTGTTCTGACTTATTTCGCTTAGCATGATATTCTCTAATTCTATCCATGTTGCTGAAAATGGTAAGATTTAATTCTCTTTTTATGGCTGAATAATATTTTATTGTGTGTGTGTGTGTGTGTGTATTCTTTATCCATTCATCTTTCTCTGTGTGTCAAATAAAAAAATTCAAGGGTCTTAGATAGGCTAGGCTGGAAATATCCAAAATAGAAGCAAACAGAATGAAGGAAATTGGAATCTTTTTTTTTTAAGTTTAAGTTTAAAGAAATTGATTCCTTAATCTGGGAAGAGAAAACTCTAGATATATACCTTTCCAAATATTTAGAAAGTTGTCCTTTGGACATATGACTCTTTTTTCCCCAGTGGTTTTTCACATAGATCCAATGACTTTGTTTTAATATTGTAATGGACAATGGCTAAATAAAAAGCCATATATTCTAGTCCCTTACTTCTGGTGAAGTGTCTACTGTTACTCTTAGAAGGAATCAACTAGTTGTCTATTTTGAGCTATGAGTTGAGGATGGAAGAAGAGCAGAAGAGGTGGCATACCAAGCTGTATTGCTCATTTATACCTCATTGTTAATGAATCATGGGAAATATTTCTACATGAAAACTGATTTTAATGCAAGAAATGGACAAAACATAGAAGAAAAATTAAGTGCCCGTATATGGGATAAAACAGGGAAAAGAGGTGCGAAAGATATCAGAGGGAAACTCAGATTCATCTCTTATTTAATACAACTCTGCTACAACAAATTTGTTGAAAGTCTCCCCATCGTTTAGGGAATCAAAACTCATACCTTGGTCTGCCAGATTGTTTCTGTTTTTGCCTCTGCTTTCCATTCTAATACTATATCCCATACTTTAACTTCGTAGCTATTGTCCTTCATTCCAGCTAAACTACCTGTTGTTTATGGTGAGTACACATACTTTAATTCTGTACTTTGCTCTTGTTGTTCTACCTAATCTGTATGTAAAATTCTTAACCATGTTCTGTAAAACCTACGCAAAGCACTACCTTACCAACCCAGCTTTCTATAACCTGTTCTCCCTGACCATACTTCCCCACTCATTGACTTATCAATATTTTCTCCCCTATTCTGATCAAACAGGGTACTATTTTTACATCTTACTTATTTTAGTTATGCTTTCTTCTTTGTGCCTTGTATTTTAGTATTAAGTTAAACTACATGAAATTGTTTATACTCAACTATTTTTAACTAATATAAGCATAATTTACATGATTCAACTTAATACATGACTTATCTCTCCTAATAAACTGTAACCTTTTTAAATTCCCCTAAAGGGTATACCTAGTACTCCCTCTAATTCTCCTTCCAGCATAGTATTATTTGTTGAAATGAATGACTGTATTATGTTCAAAGTGGGTCCCAATGTTCAGGAATTCTCAGGGTTAGCCATTTAAGTGGAATTTTTTTTTCTTCTGAAAATAGATAACTAAAGATATTCTCATAGTCTCTGGATAGAGTGGCTGAATCAAAATAAAACAAATTTATACATTACTCAGTAAAGTTATATTATCCCTAATGGTAACTTCAACTTTAAGATTTTATTATTTTAATTGCCAAACTCTCTTGGTGTAGAATTTGGTGGCTGCCTCCTAAACATATTTCAATTGGACCTCACATCCTAACAAAGTTCTTACTCTTTTAATTTTTGTTATATAGATCTTTCTCCAAGGGGCAATTTCCACCTTGATTCTAAACACTGACTGTCAGTTCTTTTATTTTTATTTCCTTATTTTCCATGGCAATCATCATCTATTTGTAAATTCCCTGTTTAGTTGTATTTTCCTTTCAAGTGGTTATGCCTGTGTCTATGCACAAAGGTTTCAAGTTCTTGTTTTATTATTTTCTGTACTCTCAATTCACAGTACTTGACACATCATAAGACCATGAGATAATTAGTGTTTGCTAAAGGGAGAATAAAAGAAAAAAGGGAGTTAAGAAGGAAAGAAGGATGAAAAGAAAGGAGGAAGGAAGGATGACATTCCAGAGATTCATTATCTGTTAAGTTAACCTCCATTAGCCAGTCTGCAATTTTGTTTTGGTTCATCAGTTGGAATTCTTAGAAAGAATGTAAAATGTAAACTTTTAGTAGGAATTAGACAATGGAATTGGATGATTTCCATTTGTCTTCTGAGTGCCAAGATAAAGGCAGTAGTAAGATTTCCCCTGTGATGAACAGAACACTAAGGAAAATCAACTTGTAGGATACAGGACAAAAGAAGAGATGCCACTGAGAAACATCTCATAAATGAAAGCAGAAAAGACCTTGGCATGTGAGCTGAGTGACAGAAGATTGACAATCTGCTTATCTACAGGAAAAAAAAATATCTTAACTATAAAAGCAAGCAAGCAGATTGATACCGTTCAGGCTCCAAGCCTCTAGAGCCATGGTTACTGCATATTTTCACCTCTTCCACTTTCAACATATCAAACAATCTCAAGAATGCAGGAAATAATTAGTGACTTCCCAAAGTATTAGCAAATATATTCAGAACACAGGATCCTGCAAGGCATAGTAAAGGCAGGCTGAGGATTTTTTTTTTTTCCCACAAGCCAAATGTCTCTCAGAAAGCTCTTCCCAATAGACAGGTCAGTGAAATGTTGATTCAAGAAGGTTGCTCTCTGGGTGACACAACTTTTATTTGTACTTTCAGTCATTCATTGGCCTTTTGGTCTGGTGCCTAATAACGCATGATAAGGAGAAAAATGTCTCCCTTTGGAGAAAAAAATTAATTTCTGTCAATCAATCCTTTTTATTTCAGGTTGAAGAAATTTTCTCAAGAAGGGCATGCTCCTGTTAGAGGAGTGGGAATCCCAGCAATGTTGATTAAGGACACAGATTTGGGCTTTTTAATTCAGCACTTCCAGTTTCCTTCAAGTAGATTTCTGCAGGCAGAAAAGATGCACTATATATATATAGATATATATATCTATATATATATATATATTATACTCTTCTATTGAGATGTTATTTCTCAGTGACATTACTTATCTTGAATCATAAGATTAACAAAGAACTTATAGGCTGCAAAACAAGAAACCTCTATCTCCTTCTATTTATGAAATAACAAATTATTATTTTAAAAATACCTTAATTACTGATAGGCAATTATATATTATGTGTTATGTATGTATTATATATAATTATTATTGAGTATATATTCAAATTGGGTAATATAGCAATGAAGGAACCTAGAATATGGAGGTGATAAATTTTTATCCTTTCTACCAAGACAGGCAGTCTTTCTTTTTAATTATATAGTCTGAGTTTATAGATCAAGCCTAATCCTTCATAGTTTTCATCCACATTATATCTGATTCTGTATTGCACTTTATGGATTGTATTGTTTTCTACATTTCAAGGTAAGTGCATGTCATATTAACCTTCAGTGGAACCCAGAAATAGGAACGTAAACCAAATCTGGAGAGGCATAGCACAGTTTAGGACCAAAATAAAGAGATCTTAAGAGTATTAGAATCCAAGGAAAATAAAATACCAGGAGTTAGGATGATGTCAAAAGCTAAATTAACAGGACAGGAAACAACAAGTGTTGGAGAGATTGTGGCAAAAAGGGAGCCCTCTTACACTGTTGGTTGGAATGCAAGTTGGTACAGCCACTTTGGAAAACAGTGTGGAGATTCCTCAAGGAACTAAAAATAGAGCTACCCTATAACTGCAATTGCACTACTGTGTATTTACTGCAAAGATACAGATGTAGTGAAAAGAAAGGTCGTATGTCTTCCAATGTTCATAGCAGCAATGGCCATAATTGCCGAACTGTGGAAAGAGCCAAGATGCCCTTCAAAAGATAAATAATCTTTTGAAGATATCTTCATATCTCATAAGATAAATATCTTATGAAGATATTTGAAGAAATATCAAAAAAAGGGTACATATATACAATGAAATATTATGCAGCCATCAGAAAGGATGAACACCCAACTTTTCTATCAACATGGACAGGACTGGAGGAGATTATGTTGAGTGAAATAAGCCAAGCAGAGAGAGTCAATTATCATATGGTTTCACTTACTTGTGGAGCATAAGGAATAACATGGAGGACATTAGGAGAAGGAAAGAAAAAGTTAACCAGGGTAAATTGGAGGGGGAGACAAACCGTGAAAGACCATGGACTCTGAGAAACAAACGGAGGATTTTGGAAGGGTGGGGATTGGAGGATGGATAAGCCTGGTGGTGGGTATTAAGGAGGGCACGTATTGCATGGAGCATTGGGTGTGGTGCATAAACAATGAATCTTGAAACACTGAAAAAAATAAAATTAAGATGTTAAAAAAAAAGTTAATAGTAGACACAGAACCAAGAACATGAGAAAAAGAAGAAAGAAGTCATATTCAAGCAATAGGTCTAAACACTGTAAGTAATCTGTGTAATCTGTAGAGTATACACAAAGTACCCAAAACAATAACTGAAGAAAAATATGCCTGCAACAGAATGTTTCTCTATAGTGGACAGCAATGGCCAGCTTACCTACGAGAAAAAGGACTAAGAAATTGTATTTGTGCAGCAATTTGTCATGCTTGGAAGAGATTGAGTTTGTTGTAGACGTACACAAATCCATTATGTTATCTATTTATCATCTTAATAACTATCTTGAAGCCAAGCTTTCATTCATTCATTGATCTATGCATAGGAGCCAGTTCAGGTACTTTCCTTCATTTTTTTCTATGAAAAGGAATGAATATATTTGGGAACTAATGACAGTTATTTCCTGACTTCCCTCAAATCAAGATGGCCCAGATATTATAGGGCCTAGCTATCATATTCTAGGAGTAAAATAAAATAGCTTATTAAGTGCTGGTTCATTCCAGAAAATTAATAGAAATATGTCCTTTACCTACATCAATTTTTAGATGTTGATAATGGCTTATCGTCTCTGTCACATAGTATAAAGTAAAAAAAAAAAAAAAAAGAAACAACTTTGTGAATTCACGCTATGTGCTGGGCACTCTGTTAGTTTCCTTTAAAAACATAATCTCATTTAGTGTTCATAAATAGACCTTCAAACTTTATATAATTATGATTTAAATATATTGTTTCATATTTGCTTTCACAGTGTTCATAGTCCCTAAGTTACTTCACAATGGACAATTTTTGCAAATCTTTCAAAAGAACAACAATAAGATCTAGATTAGCCTTTGGAACATGAAATGATGCCTGCAAACACAGGAAGATTGTTGCATTCCTTAATGTTCTCATAAAAGCTGTTAAGTGTAACAGAAGTTTAGGATAATTGTTATAGTAGGCTATTTCCGATAATGTTAGAAGATTTCACAATTTCAGTTATTGCCAGTAAATGTTTGTAGACTTTTTTTGCATTGCACAGTAATTTACTGAGTTAAATATTTTTATTATAGAATGATGTAGTTAGAAGAGAAAGTTAGAGTGACACATATGTATGTCTGTATGTATAATAAGCACATATAGTAACAGTCACTTATGCATAGTATCCCCTTCCCTGAACTACCCACAGATAATTTTTTAGTCCTGTTCTCCCTATTGCAACACACACTAAATAAAAATACCAGAGGTACATCAAATTTTAAACTCAGCTTAAATTCTACAAAATGCTTGATATACTGTGATCTTTATATGTATTACCTAAGAGTGATTATTATTTACCTTCTTGGCTAGTAAGAAAAACAGTCAATATTATTAATGAGGTTATTACTAGATGTATTGGTGTGCAAGAGGCAGAACATAAGAACATAAGAACTGGGACTCAAGATTTTTGTATCTGTTCCTTGGGCATAGGTCACTAGTTAGGTAACTGCCTTTCAGCTTACCCATCTGTTAATTTCATATAAAAATACTCTCACTTCAGAAGAATGATGTGAGTATTAATTGATATTTATAATATGCTTTGAAGTCCTGGGATAAAAGCCACAAGCCATTTCTATTATTGTTCCTTTTGTTTTGGTATAATTACTTATATAATTCTGTTGGATTAGATGCTGAAGGTAATAATTTGTGGAAAAGACTGAAGAAGAAAATTGCAAGATAAATGTTAAATTTTCTTCTTTATTAAATTGACTGAATTTCAAGTTTGTCATTGGGCTGGATTTTGTTTGTGTGTGGATATCCTGAAGACAACATGACTCTGTAAATTGACAGGAGAAGTCAATCTTTAGAGATTCTTCTGGTATGTGCTCCGACCTGATTCTTGTTCTGTAAAAATTTCTATTGATCTCAAAATCCACTACATAATTGGGGACTGGCTTACTTTTTAGAATATATATACTGTCAACAAAAAGCTCTACAGCATTTCAACCAATCGGTGTCTCAGTCCGATGACCTTTGAATTGCTGCTTATTGCTAAAAAAGAAGTGCATCATAATGGTTAAGAGTGTGAACCCTAAACAAACTTGAATTTAATTAGCTACAGCACCAATCACCAGCTATATGACCTTGAAAAAGTGTTTAAAGTCTTTGTGATTCAATTCCCCTATCTGCAAAATGGGAATTAAAAAAAAAAAAAAAAAACACCTCATAGAATTATTGTGAAGATTAAATGAAAAAAATCCATGCAATTTTTAGCACAATGCCTGGTATGAATTTACTCTTCCATACATGGTAGTTATTATTGTTAGAACCCTATTAAAGCCATTTCCCTAGAGCAAAAAATCCCTTATATATGACAGGGAAATTTCTGCAATGTACTGTGAAGTGTTTGACCTTGGCTAGTTGCATAACTGCTCTGATATTAGTTTCCTTTTCCATAAAATGAAGATAATACTTAGATCTACATTACAGCTTTTGTTATGAAAAGCAAATGGTTAATATGTATAAATTGCTTATAACAAAGAGGCAACCAACGGAATGGGAGAAGATATTTGCAAATGACAGTACAGACAAAAAGCTGATATCCAGGATCTATAAAGAACTTCTCAAACTCAACACACACAAAACAGATAATCATGTCAAAAAATGGGCAGAAGACTTGAACAGACACTTCTTCAATGAAGACATACAAATGGCTATCTGACACATGAAAAAATGTTCATCATCAGTAGCCATCAGGGAGACTCAAATGTGGTTTTACCACATTGAGATACCACCTTACACCAGTTAGAATGGCCAAAATCAGCAAAACAGGAAACAACATGTGTTGGAGAGGATGTGGAGAAAGGGGAACCCTCTTACACTGTTGGTGGGAATGCAAGATGGAGCAGCCAATTTGGAGAACACTGTGGAGATTCCTTAAGAAATTAAAAATAGAGCTTCCCTATGACCCTGCAATTGCACTACTGGGTATTTACCCCAAAGATACAGATGTAGTGAAAAGAAGGGCCCTCTGTACCCCAATGTTCATAGCAGCAATGGCCACAGTCACCAAACTGTGGAAAGAACCAAGATGCCCTTCAACAGACGAATGGATAAAGAAGAGGTAGTCCATATACACTATGGAGTATTATGCTTCCATCAGAAAGGATGAATACCCAACTTTTGTATCAACACGGACGGAACTGGAAGAGATTATGCTGAGTGAAATAAGTCAAGCAGAGAGAGTCAATTATCATTTGGTTTCACTTATTTGTGGAGCATAACAAATAACACGGAGGACATGGGGAGATGGAGAGGAGAAGGGAGTTGAGGGAAATTGGAAGGGAAATTGAACCATGAGAGACTATGGACTCTAAAAAACAATCTGAGGGCTTTGAAGGGGCAGGGATGGGAGGTTGGGGGAGCCAGGTGGCAGGTACTTTGGAGGGCATGTATTGCATGGAGCACTGGGTGTGGTGCATAAACAATGAAATCTGTTACACTGAAAAGAAATTAAATAAAAAAAATTAAAAATTGCTTATAACATACTTGGAAACATAGTAAGAATATAAGTGTTAGCTACTCTACAAACCAGGTTCAAAAAATTTCTGTTAAGAAACAAAAATTTCTTTTCCATTAACACAGGAAATTACTTTTTCCAAAGCTATCTATATTTACTCTTTTCCTAAATTTTTCCACTTTAATTGAACATGTCTTACAGAAAATTGTTATCCTCAAGTCCATGAACTTTTCCTCAGGCACAAATTAGTTCTATTTGTGCCACTAGTCTTTGATCTCATGTCTAGTGTATATGTGGCAGTTGTTGATCCACCACATGATCTTCAGTGATTCTGCAAAGAATCAGTTGATGGCACACAATTTTTACTGGAACTTTTAAAACATTCCATTTTGTCTCAGTGTAGATTTCTTGCTGCTACATAATCATCTCTGAAATTTCTAAAGTAAATAATTTTGCCCCGGCATAGTATCATCTTTAATTTTCTAAAAAATTAACTCAAAATATTTTTTCAAGAAATTATTTTTGTTGGGACAACATAGCATATAGATTAAATGCTGTAAACACATTTCCAAGTGAAATAAACCTTATTTTCATTTCCATCACATTGTCTTAGTCCAAGCTCCTATCATTTCTATACAAGACTATTACCATAGTCTCAATAATCTCTTAAAGGTCTTGCACTCTCTAGTCTTTTCCTTAAACTGCTGTTCACACCACTGTCAGAATGATGGTTTAAAAAATCTGATAATGGGGGCACCTGGGTGTCTCAGTGGGTTAAAGCCTCTGCCTTCTGCTCAGGTCATGATTCCAGGGTCCTGGGATGGATAGAGTCCCACATCAGGCTCTCTGATTAGCAGGAACCTTCCTTCCTCCACTCTCTCTCTCTCTCTCTCTCTCTCTGCTAGCCTCTCTGCCAACTTGTGATCTCTGTCTGTCAAATAAATAAATAAAATCTTTAAAAAAATAAAAAAAGTCTGATGTCATTCTTTAAAAATATTTCCCTACTTTGTATCCTGTTCTGTACTGTGAATAATTTAACACTATAGAAGTTTTTCCCTACTTTGTAAAAATATTTCAATACTCCCTCATCTCCTATAGGATGAGGTTTAAACTTCTTAACCTGATAAAGGATTCTGAATTATTTAACTTGGCTACTGGATCATTATAGTGTCATTAATTAGAAATGAGTTTGGAAACATAATTCAAATATCAGATTTTGCCAGTAGATGGTGGAGGAAAGGATAATGACTGAGAAATGAGTCCATTTTTAGATATATTGAGTTGAAGGTGCCTGACAAATCTTTAGTTTTACATGTTTGTTTTCTACTGGACAATTGTATGCAAAATACTGAAACTGGACCACTTTCTTACACCATACACAAAAATAAGCTCAAAATGGACTAATGGCCTAGATGTGAGACTTGAAACCATAAAAATTCTAGAAAATATCACAGGCTGTATTTACTCTGACATTTCTCATAGTAACATCTTTCTAGATATCTCTTCTGAAGCAAGAGGAACAAAAGCAAAAATAAACTACTGGGATTATATCAAAATAAAGAACTCGGTGCAGTAAAGGAAACAATCAACAAAACTGAAAGACAACCTTTGGAATGGGAGAAGATATTTGCAAATTACATATTTGATGAAAAGTACCCAAAACATATAAATTACTTCTACAGTTCAACACCAAAAATCCCAAAAAATCCAATAAAAATTGGGCAGAAGACATGAAAAGACGTTTCTCCAAAGAAGTCATATATGTGGCCAACAGACATAGGAAAGATGCTCAACATCACTTAGCATCAGGGAAATGCTAAGTGATGCATATCAAAACTACAATTAAACATCACCTCACACCAGTCGAATGGCTCAAATCAACAACACAAGATATTACAAGTGTTGGCAAAGATGTGGAGAAAAAGGAACCCTCGTGTATTGTTGGTAAGAAAGCAAACTGATGCAGCTACTGTGGAACAGTATGGAGGTTGTTCAAAAGTTAAAAATAGAACTACATTATGATCCAGTAATTATACTACTGGGTATTTACCCAAAAAATACGACAACACTAATTCAAAAGGATACATGCAGCCCTGTGTTTGTTGCAGCACTCTTTACAATACCAAATTATGGAAGAAGTCCAAGTATCATTGACTGATGAAGGGATAAATAAGTGGCATACGTGCCTTTTCTTTATCCCTTTATCTCTCTCTCTCTCTCTCTCTCTCTCTCTATATATATATATATATATATATATATATAATTCCATTATATATATTATGTATATATAATGGAATATTATTCTGCCATAAAAATGGCATTTGCAATGATGTAGATGGAGTTAAACATTATTAGGCTAAGCAAAATAAGTCAGAGCAAAACAAGTATCATATGATTTCACTCATATGTGGAATTTAAGAAACAAATGAGCAAAAGAAAAAAGAGAGGAAAATCAAGGATCAGATTCTTAATTACAGAGATCAAACTGATGGTTACAATAAGGGAGGTAGGTGGGGGATGGGTGAAATAGGTTATGGGGATTAATGAGTATACTTATCATGATGAGCACTAATTAATGTATAGTATTGTTGAATAACTACACTATACACTTCAAACTAATATAACATTATGTGTTAAATACATTGGAATTAAAAATAATAACAATAAAAGAATATAGTTTCCAAATTTTTTTTATTTTAATTTCTACCTCTACTCCAGCATCCAATATAGTATCTTGCAGATACAGGAGGTAAATACTAAAAGGATAAGTTACAGAGTTTTCAGAAGATAAATTTGATAAGAATTAATAATTAGTTGATGAGGTATGTCAGATTCACAAGTTGGGAAACTGAATACATGACATATCTCTATCTGTACTTACATCTATAAGTATATCATAGAACAGATAATGCAAGATAAAAAGGAAGTTTGGTGTAGGAAAATAAATAATTCTGTTTATGCTGGGTGAGTTTGAGGTAGTCATGGGATATTCACTTAGCATTGTTTAGGAGACAGTTAAAACTGTAAGTTTTAAAGTTCATGGGAGTTAGGTATACAATAGACTGGATTTGGAAGTCAATAATCCACTGGTTGTATTAAAGTTATGGGGTGCATGAAATCACCTACCTGAGGGAAAATGTGAATATTATTTCTGTAGAAATATGTTTTTTTCTTGATAGACACAGTCCTATGGGGGGAAACAGAGGTCCTTGCCTCTGTTTGGTTAGGTTTGGGAGCAGGAGCAAAGGTCCACTAAAAGGGATAACTTGTAAGTACTATCCTAATGTCTCAGTCAATGGTATTGTGTCCTCTCAGATTTCTGAGTAGCAAAACAAGTTTGGATGGATTCAATTTGCCCTTGTTTCTATGCTTTTCCTTCTTTTTTTAAAAGATTTTATTTATTTGGCAGAGAGAGAGCGAGATCACAAGTAGGCAGAGAGGCAGTCAGAGGGGGGAGGAAGCAGGCTCCCTGCTGAGCAGAGAGCCCGACGTGGGGCTCAATCCCAGGACCCCGAGATCATGACCCAAGCTCAAGGCAGAGGCTTAACCCACTGAGCCACCCAGGTGCCCCATCTATGCTTTTCCTTGTTAATATGATGTTATGTATGCTATGGGCATTCAGTAAGTGTTATGATGATAGCAAAATGGAAATATGAAGACAAGCACTTTGGTGTATTGCAAGAAATAACTCATCATATATGACCAATAGTTGATTCCCAGAGATTGTGATTTTGATAACCTCAGGAATTTATCATATTAAGTAACTGCTCTTAAGGAGAAAACATACCTATCCTCTTGATGGAAGCATATCTCTCATCCTCCACATGAGAGTGTATACTAATTAAAAAAATAAAAGTTATATGATTTCTATTAATGAACTGTATTGAGACACACAGAATCATGTGCTGCCACTGTCTTATCTTCTATAGTTTAAGGAAGCAGATGCATTAAGCCCTGAAAACAAGTGTTTTTTTTTTTCATCATTATTGTGTTTCTTTGTTTGTTTGTTTGTTTCAGGAATTTGCATAGATGTCTTTTGATCCTTTTTTCCCCACTGCAATACATCACACAAGGATTATTAGTTGTAAAAAAAAGTATTTGCTAATGATACAGCATAAAAGCAAAAATAAAATTTATAGCTGCCTGCTTGAAAAGATGGTCCTATACCTCATCTATAGATTTTCAAAGTGAAAGCTTCTAGAAATGGAAAGAATAACTGTAAGCTCTATATCTGTAATGCAATCAGTTTCAGGGATATTTATGCATATATTAAATGGAAAAAGAAAACCCTAAATACTTTATGTGATGTGAGACCTACCTCAACTTGTAATATCTCATAATACTGATTTCAGCTGTACTGTTCTTCTAACAATAGAGAAAAATAAGATAACTTGTCTTTTCAAATGTGTCTCATATTCTCTAGTTTCATCCAAGTAATGCTGAAGTTTCATCACAGGTTAAATATTAATGCAAATTAATAATATTTCATCTTTGTGTCTGAGCCTGGAAAAATAACCCGTCATTGTTCAGCAACCCTGCAGACCAGTGCCAAGACCCAACCCAATTACAGAAATAGCCTGTCTCCTTGATGTACCTGGTCTAAACATAGACATAATGACCTTTGAAAATGCATCCACTCATTTATTAATCCAATAAATAGCTACTGATCAATGACTATATTTATTTATTTATTATTTTTTTTTTTTTAAGATTTTATTTATTTATTTATTTGACAGAGATCACAAGCAGGCAGAGAGGCAGGCAGAGAGAGAGAGGAAGGGAAGCAGGCTCCCTGCCGAGCAGAGAGCCTGATGCGGGGCTCGATCCCAGGACCCTGGGATCATGACCTGAGCCAAAGGCAGCGGCTTTAACCCACTGAGCCACCCAGGTGCCCCTGATCAATGACTATATTTAAAGTACACTGTTGAGTAAATTAATAACTAATACAAGTCATAATGTGCTAGTGGTGTAAGAGTGGTGCAAATAGGATGCTATTGGAGTGTAGAGAAAATAGCATTAGAAAAAGTTTCACTGAGAGTAGATTTTCAGCATGCTTATAAATTTCTATACAAGAAAATGAGTTAGCATTCGAAAAGTGGTTATTTTAGTTTGAATGAATTAGAAGTAACATCCTGTGGGAGATGGGATAGACAGATAATCAAAGGCAAAGTTATAGAAAACTTTGACCAAGGAATGTGGACTTTAATTGGTGATAAGGAGTTATTGAATATTTCCGAGTATAGGAAATCATAATGAGGGCTATACTTTAGTAGTAGTTTTTGGGCAACTATGTCAGCAATAAATTCCAATGAGAATAAATTGGAGATAAGGATAATGTTGTAATGAAGGTGTAGGCCAGAGTGCACAGACTAGTTATTAACTTTCAAAAGAGAAACAAATGACCATCACCTGGGTAGACTGTTTCACTGTAATATTCTTTTTTTTAAAGATTTTATTTTTATTTATGTATTTGACAGAAGTGGGCAGAGAGGCAGGCAGAGAGAGAGGGGGAAGCAGGCTCACTGTGAGCAGAGAGCTTGACACAGGGCTCGATCCCAGGACCCTGGGATCATGACCTGAGCCGAAGGCAGAGGCTTTAATCCATTGAGCCACCCAGGCGCCCCTCATTGTAATATTCTAATGATATTGCTTGATGATCATTAAAATTCTTGATGATTAAGAAATTGTAGAAAATACTACTTTTTTTCCTCAATAAAGGCTAAGATGATAAGTAATGTAGTGAAATCAAATAACATGATTTCAAATTATGTGCCTCCTATGTAAAATTTTATGTGTTTCCCCTAACAGCAAGTCAGTACTCTTTCTTCTTCTCACTTCCTGTCACATGAGAAAAATTCCTCAACATGTAATCAGGTAGGTCCCTTCTGTTCCATAGAATCCTTAAAAGTAGTGGGATTTGCTGGGGGTGTTAATTCTACCTTGGAAATAATTGGATCATCTCCCCTATTTTCTAACTGACTGCTTAATCAGACAGTTTATTAGCTTGAAATGCCAATGCACACTTAAGGACTTTATAGTTCAGAATGACTGGCCATGAGTGCACGGAATTCTGGGGCTCTTAGAGGACTTTAAAGATTTTTAGTTATGAAGGCAAGTTCTTTCAGCAATAGGAGAATGGACTTACAAAAGCCCAGCAGTTATACTGTGTTTCCTACTACTGAAGTCTAAGTGACTGATTAAAAGGCTTGCTGTGGGTTGTTTCTAAGTTGTATATTCCCTTGTGTGCATTCAGGAGCACCAGAAGACCAGTATGTATTTCACACATAAGTTCAGAGCAGCCTACTACATGCTACTCCCTCCACCTGTGAAATGTGTTGCTTTGGTTGGTGCTTTGTGATTAGGAACTATGAATTACTAATGCCCATATTGGATGTTGCCTCTATTTCCTATCAAGATGACCTTAAAGCCATTGCTTCTTTTCCTTATGTTATTACCTTGACTTCTGGTGAAAGGGCTATAATTCACTTAGCTAATAAATTTGATAGGCTACAGTATAATATTTATCCATCTTTATTAAAGATAGGAGAAAAAAATATTGGGCTTATTTAATGGGGAAGCCCATTGCTACCACTGTCCCATGCAAAATATGTTTAGTTTTGCCTCAGTGTCTGAGACATTTAAAGAAGTAAAGATTTAGGGGGGTCCTGGCTGGCTCAGTTGGTAGAGCATGTGACTCTTGATCTTGGGGTCATGAGCTCAAGCCCAATGTGGGGCCTACTTAAAGAAAAGAGAAATAGATATTTAGAGAGACAAAAGAAGATAAGATGAATTAACAGATAAGGAGATTTTTCAGCACACTTTGTCCTTTAAGATTGGGTAAGGGCAGGGAATGCTACTGATTGACAGAAACAAACCAGCATAAGCATTAGGAATAAACATTCAAAATAACCAGATGAGAGTCTAGTATGTAAATAGCTGATTATTCTTTTTATCTGCCAATTATCTCAACTAATCCATGAGGTAATCGTTCTATTGGTAGCATCCAGTTCCCAAAATTGGTGATAATTGGTAGCAAGCTGTGATATCTGTACCCAGTGGTGGCAACAGTGGCATCTCATGGAACCAGCTGTGTACCATGATTTTTAATGATGTTCCTGGGTAGGTAGACTCCAAGCCCAGCAATCCATATTGTTTTTAGATTAGAATTGGCTTCTGATAATTTGGAAGAGAGAAGGGACTACAAAAGAGCCTTCCATGTAGTCTGCCTCATGTAAGCCAGGCTCAGAACATATCCAGTTGATGGAGACACATTTCCTTCTTATTCATTCAGATTTTCACATATTTTATTATCCAAAATAATATTTCTCCAGAAAGCTTTAACCACTGTCTATAAAAGACAGTTGAAAAGAAACCTGTCAGGTTTGGGTGGCAAGCCCTGAGAAGGCTAATGAAAAGATTACTCCAAACACCTTAGTAGGAGAAAGGAGAGGCCACGCTCTAGTGGTGAAAGCCCTCTAGCCAAGATTTGTCTCCACTTTTATTGGGATCATATCAATACACCAAGCACAAGGCAAAACAAGTAGGTAAGTGTAACCTTAATGGTCAGGATAATAATATATGGGGCAGCATGTGATAAGAGCAAAGAGACAAGAAGTTCGTGAAGTATGCGATCACCATAGGTGCCTGTTTTTCTTCAAAATTTAAACATTTACTCCCTAGAAAAGAACCTTGAGCCACAGTAAGAATCTGGTCACTTTCAGCCAAGAAATTTCAAAGAAGGCCCAGCATTCCAGGCACTTCTTTGCTTTTCAATTTGTCTCATCCAGAGAGGCATATACAAGTCAGATTTTGTCTATCCAAGCACTGTGAATTCTCAAAAATACCTACATAAAAATGTTGTTTGTTCCCCCCAACGTGAAGTTAGAAAACACTGATCTAAATTAATGTTAATAATTATAACAATAATTATGTTATTAACAATAGGGATAAAACAGCTAACAGGTATTGAGCACTTTCAGCTATTGGAACAGTGAGCATTCTTTACTCGCTTATCCCATTTAGCAACAACCTAAGAAGTAGATAGCATTAGCATCTTGATTTATAGATGTGGAAACTGCATCTTAGAAAGGTTAAGCAACTGACTCAATTTACACAGCTAAATGAAGAAAGTAAAATTGGAAACTAGATCTGTTAGATTTCAAAATCATGCTTCTCACCACTCAACCATGTTGAAATACAAAGAATAATATATTCTGCATATATGTATTTCATAATACATCTCTTTGAAGAAGAACCAGAGAGAAGGTGGGTGGAGGGCTCGGCAAAATGAATGAAAATGAATGAAAGGTATAGGCTTCCAATTATGAAATGAAGAAGTCACAGGCGTAAAAGGCATAGCCTAGAGAATGTACTTAATGGTGATGTAATGGCACTGTGTGGTGATAGATGGTAGCTACAGTTGTAGTGAGCATAGCAAGTTGAATCACAATGTTGTATACCTGTAAGTAATATAATGTTGTGTATCAACTATACTCAAATTTTTTAAAAAAGTAAACATTTTTAAAAATAAGGAAGAAAGAAATAGAAGTGAAAGAATAATAAGGGGAAAGGAAACTACCTTTTTGATGTGCCAGTCACTATACCTCTTGCTTTATCTTTATCTTGTTTCATCTTTACAATATCCAAAAAATTTGATACATTTTATGTTTTATATTTAAGGAAACTAATTGTTTATACATTTTTATTTTATGTTTTATATTCTAGGAAACTAGGGTTTTCTTTATACATTTTATATTTTAGGAAACTGGGGTCCAGAGAGGTGATTTGCTTAAAGTCACAGAGGTAGTAAGTAATCAAATAGAACACAAACTCTTGCTATGTCTAAATACAATTTTAAAAGGTGGTTATTACTAGTCTTCATAAATGTGTTCTCTCTCATTTGCCTACCTTGAGAAATGGTGAGGTTGTTAAGAAAGTCAACCTTATCAATGTGTGTACTTGTTTGCTTTTCCTTTAATGAATAAGTGGAGAGAGAGATAGAGAATGAGATAGATAGATAAAGAGAAATAAAGATAATTAGAAAGGGAGGGAGGGAGAGAGGGAGAGGGAGAGAGAGAGAGAGACACACAGAGAGAGAGAGAGAGAGAGAATGATTATAAATGAGAAAAGAGACACTACAAACCAGCTCCTTATGGAGCCACTCTAAATTATGAGCTCTGAATAAATAAAGAAAACTTATATTTTGGTAAAATCTTATATTTCATGTTTACTTCAACTCACAGTCAAAACTTGATTTCTCTCTAATAAGAAATACATTAGGGAAGCCTGGGTGGCTCAGTTGGTTAAGCGGCTGCCTTCGGCTCGGGTTATGATCCCAGTATCCTGGGATCGAGTCCCGCATCGGGCTCCTTGCTCGGCAGGGAGCCTGCTTCTCTCTCTGCCTCTGCCTGCCTCTCTGTCTGCCTGTGCTCACTCTCTCTGACAAATAAATAAATAAAAAATACATTAATCTCTAGAATGTATAGCTTATAATTTGCCTTAAGTTTTTCTCCCTGACAAAATGTCTCTGATCTCTGAGACATTAAATAGTGAGAAAGACATGATGTTGTAAAATAGTCTTAGTAAAGATTTACAGAGTGTTGAGTCTGGAGGATTTTCTCCCGCTTTCCTGATTCCTGACTTAGTATTTCATGCTCTAAATGATTATTTTTGGTCATTTAAATTAACCTCTTCTTGGGAGGCCTGGGTGGCTAAGTCAGTTAAGCATCTAACTTTGGCTCATGTCATGATCTCAGGATCCTGGGATCCAGTCCCACATTGGGCTCCTTCCTCAGTGGGGAGCCTGCTTCTCTATCTGCTGGCTTCTCCCTCTGCCTGTAACTCCCCCTGCTTGTGCTCTCTCTCTCTGACAAATTAGTAAATAAATAAAATATTAAAAAATAAATTAAGCTCTTCTGATTCTTTATCTTGTAGGGATGACATTGTTTTTATTTATTTATTTATTTGAGAGAGAAAGAGAGAGAGCATTGGGGAGGGGCAAAGGGAGAGGAAGAGAATCCTAAGTAGACTCCTCACTGAGCATAGAGTGCAGTGCAGAGCTCGATCTCATGACCCTGAGATCATTACCTGAGCCAAAATCAAGAGTTGTATGCTCAACTGAATACACCACCCCAGTGCCCCATTTAGAAATTACATTATTAAAATTTTTCTACACATTATTACAGAACACTAAGGAGGAGTTCAGAAGACTACTTACTTTCTCTGCTTTCTCCAAGGTCCTAAAATGTATAGCCAGTCTTTGACTTACTACCTTCTTTCCTTCATATTGTTGCATTATAAGAGGGAATAGCAATATTTTTGAAGGTATAGATTATGGAAACATTTAGGGGATAATAGTAAATGTTTGGAGAATGTGAAACAATGATGGTAGATGTGGGACTGGCACACTAATGGAGTGGGAGTGCATACTTATAAAAACACCTGCCTTACTTCCAGTTATGGAATGAATAACTCATGGGAATAAAAGTCACAGAATAAGGAATATAGTCAATTACATTATAATACCATTGTATGGTGATAGATGGTAGCCACACTTGTGGTGAGCATAGCATAACATATAGAGAAGTTGAATCACTATGTTGTATGCCTGAAACTAATGGAACATTGTGTGTTATCTATACTCAAATAAAAGTAACATTATAATTATTTTATTAAGAGGTTCATAGGCAAAAATTAAAAGAAGCAGCTAAATGAATTGAAGTTTGTTTTATTTGGGCAAAGGGAAGAGGCAGAGAGGCACAAGGTATTACTATTTTTCATTATTGATATGAAGTAAATGTAAAAGTTTTATTTAAAAATAAAAAAATATATAAATTGTATTTTTAAGAATAGAATATCATACCAAGTTATCATTCAGACTTCAGTGTATAAAACCTGCAACTTGTCACACAAAATACATGGATACTAATCTTATATTTCATTCTGATTCAGGTTGTACATTGTAAACCTTGCTTGATACTCACTAAATCTATCATATCCTAGCTTAATATTTAGAAAGACAGAGCCTATGAGTGGTGCCCTCTAGGTGTCATATATGCTTTATATGTGCCTAGTAAATTGCGCCTTGCTTTCCAGTTTTGAGATATAGAGTGAGGTGAATGACAAATATTTCAGGTTCCAGGTGAGTTCTCCTAGAGTAGCAAAAACTTGGAAAATGGGGTCAAGAGACATAAATGCCATGACTTATATGAAGTTTTTTTTTTCCCTCAGTGCTAAGTTCCAGCAAAGAATAAAAGAGAAAGTTAGAAATGGAAATGTGAAGAATCATACTACACATGTAAGATGAATGACAAGGTTAATAACTAAGAGACTGATATTTTATCAAGGGATTTTAAAGATCAGGAAATGTAAAATTCTGATTTCATTTAATAGATATTTTTTCATGTATTATATGCTGGAGATGAACCCAGTTTCTGGTTCATGATACAAAAAAAATTGTTTTCTACTTTTATTGAACATACATTCCAGTAGATAGACAATAAACATGACAAGTCACATTCAAACAGAGATCCAAGTGATAAGGAGTTAGTCTAATGAAGACTTGGAGGAAGGGGTTTACCAGCATGCATAAAAAGAATTTTGTGTTTATTGATGGGAAGAAAGGTGATCAGTATGGCTGGGATAGTGAGCAATGGAGATAGTGGTAGAAGATGAAGCTAAATGGGAAGGCAAGGTCAGATCCTATACAGGCCCAGTTAACATATAGGAATTGTTTTCTTTCTTTTTTTTTTTTTAAGACTTTATTTATTTATTAGAGAGATGGAGAGAGAACACAAGTAGGCAGAGCAACAGGCAGAGGGAGAGGGAGAAGCAGGCTCCCTGCTGAGCAGGGACTCTGATGTGGGACTCCATCCCAGGACCCTGGGATCATGACCAGAGCTGAAGGCAGCTGCTTAACCAACTAAGCCACTCATCTATATGGTAAACCTGAATAAATTTATGGGATTTTTATGATAGCTACTTGAATGAGATTTCACTAACCAATCTTTATTAGCAAAAGTATGAGAAATTTTAATGTAGAGAAGATTTCTTAACTTTATATTTTCCAGCTTTATTGAGATATAATTGACATACAATATTGTGTAACATGGTGATTTGATACATATACATATTGTGAAATGATTACCACAATAATGTTAGTTAATAATCCATCACCTCACATAACTACTATATTTTTAGAACATTTAAGTTCTACTCTTTTAACAACTTTCAAGTATATAACACAGAATTGTTTACAGTTACCTTGGTGTATATGAGATGCCAAAAATTTATTCATCTTAAAATAAGTCTGTACCCTTTGACCAACATCTTTTCATTTCTCTCATATCTCAGTTCCTAGCAACTGACATGCTACTCTCTGTTTCTATGAGTTAAACTTGTTTTTAGATTCCACATATAAATGAGATCATGCAGTACTTTTCTTTCTCATTTCATTTAGCATAATACCTTGAAGCTCAATCAATGTTGTCACAAATGACAGGATTTCCTTCTTTTTATGGCTGAAAAATATTACATTATAATATATATGCGTATATTATATTTTATATATTGAACATGTATATTATATATGCATATTACATATTTATTATGTTATATGCATAGCATATATTGTATATATTATGTATATAGCCATTATATTTTATATATTATGTATATATAATATATACAATATAATATATGCATGTAATAAATACACATAAAATTTTTATCCATTCTCTCTTTATCCACTTAACCCATCAATAGCTAATTATGTTCTTTTCATATCTTGGCTATTGTGAATAATGCTGAACATGAGAACATAGTGAACACAAGAGTGCTGATTTCACTTCAAGATCTTGGTTTCAATTTCTTTGGACATATCCCCAGATGTGGGATTGCTGGATCATTTGGTATTTCTATTTTTAACTAACTTTTTGAGAAACCTCCATATTGTTTTCCATAGTGACTGTACCAATTTACATTCCCATCAACAGTGCACAAGAGTTCCCTTTTCTCTATACCCTGATCAACAGATCTCTTGTTTTTTTCATGATAGCCATTCTAACAGATGTGAGGGGATTTCTCACAGTGGTTTTGATTTGGGTTTCCCTAAGGATTATTAATGTTGAGTACCTTTTATGTACCTGTTGACCATCTGTATGTCTTCTCTGGAAAAATGTCTTTTCAGTCCCTCTGATATTTTTAAATTAGATTTTTGGAGTTGTATGATTTCCTTACATATTTGGGGTATTAATACTGTATCAGATATACAATTTGCAAATATTTTCTCCCGTTATAAAAGTTGCCTCTTTGTTTTGTTGATTTTGTTCTGCAGAAGCTTTTTAGTTTGATGTAATACCACTTACTGACATTTGTTTTTATTGCTTATGCTTTTGGTGTCATATCTAAAAAATCATTGACAAAACCAGTGTTGAGATTGTTCTGTATGTTTTCTTCTAAGAGTTTTACCATTTCATGTCTTGCATTTAAGTATGTAATCCATTTTGAGTTAATTCCTGTGAGTGGAATAAGATAGGGGCCCAATTTCATTCTTTTGCATGTGGCTATCCAGTGTTCTCAATATAATTTATTGAAAATATTATCTTTTCCCTATTGAATATTCTTGGCTTCCTTGTCAAATATTAATTGACTGTGTATGCATGGGCTTATTTCTGGGCTCTAAAATCTGTTTCATTGGTCTACAAAATTTTTCCCTCAAAGCCAAAGGGGGACAAATATAAATGATCTTTTTATATTTATTTTATATTAAAAATATAAATAATCTTTTTAAATTAAATTTTTTAATTAAATTGATTATTTATATCATCAACATTTTTCTCATTTTTTTTTGCTTTCCTTGATTCCCTGTCTAAAGTGGAAGATACTACGATCTCATTTCTTTGTTTAGTGTGTTCTCTATTTTGGTATCTGAAGTTTGTTGATGTAATTGGAAAAGAAAGGCTGCATGATGATTTACAGTGTTGGTTTCTTGACGGGGCCATTTTCTTTAGATGTTTTATTTATTTATCTGACAGAAGGAGAGAGAGCACAAGTAGGCAGAGCAGCAGGCAGAGGGAGAGAGAGGAGCAGGCTCCCCGCTGAGCAGGGATTCTGGATGTGAGGCTCAATTCCAGGACTTTTGGATAATGACCTGAGCTGAAGGCAGCCACTTAACCAACTGAACTATGCAGGCGCTTGATTAGGCCATTCTTAAGTATGGAAAAGAGAGGCAAAAATCGACACATAAATCCCTAAATAAAATGATCATTGTGAAGAGTTTCAAATTTAGAAATTTTAGTATTGTGGGTTCCACAAGTCTGGCCATCTCCCCTGTAGAATGAGAGCTAGTATTTCTTAACCACCCAAAAATTAATGTTGAGCAATCTCTGAGATAATTCCTGAATAGCTTTCAAATGTGTTGGGTTTTGAAAGGTGTAATTAAAACTTATTATTCTCCCTTTCTCTGTGTACTAGCTATTGGATCATAGGAAGAAAAAACAAACAAACAAGATTTTTTTTTTCCTTTGATCAGTGAAGGAATTTGCTAGATTTAACAGAAAGTGCTCCTTTATATATTAAAAACACCTCATATCTCTTTAAAAGAGATCAAAATATGTTGAACTGAATTACAGTCAAATGAAATTTTAAACATATAAGCTGAAAAAGTCAGTAAAGATGTTAAGTGATATTCTCATTTTTTTTTAAATTTATTTATTTGTCAGAGAGAGAATGAGCACAGGCAGACAGAGTGGCAGGCAGAGGCAGAGGGAGAGGGAGAAGCAGGCTCCCCGCCGAGCAAGGAGCCCGATGTGGGACTCGATCCCAGGACGCTGGGATCATGTCCCGAGCCGAAGGCAGCCGCTCAACCAACTGAGCCACCCAGGCGTCCCGATATTCTCATTTTTTAAAGGTGATGTTGGGGTGGAACCCTGTGAAGTAGTGCTGATTGCATTTGCTATCATGCCTAATATACACACATATTAACATATTATTATTACTATTTTATGCTTTTATCCACATTGTAAAAATCTTCTTTTGGAATTTTCTACTTTTGTCCCCATGACTGAGAAGTGAGGGATATGAGGGATATTAAAATGATTCAGACATACTGATTAATATTTTATTGTTTAACTACTAAAAATGATAGGCTGACATTCCTTTTAGAAAAATGATTGTTGTCAACCAATATTTATTTACAAATAATTATTAGTTTACAAATATTTATTGAATGTCTAGAAACTTTAAATTTCCTATCAGAGATACTATGAGAAATGAAGCCCTTTCCTGTTTGTTTTCCCCAACCTTTCAGTCAGAATCAGATATTTTGGTCAAATATTAATAACATGATATTTGACTTTTGGTTGGAAAATGATAATTTTTAAAATAACTATGTCCTTTTGAGTAGGGAGATGTATTAGAAACCTCTTGAGTGCCACATTAGATCTTAGTTTCACCTATCTCCAGGGCTTATGGCCTCTTGTTTCATCCTCGCCTCTGCTTTGATGACTAAATCAAAGTAAGAACTACTCAACTTCATGTAGACACAATCCAACACTCTATCTCATGCTCAAATCACTTGCCCCTAAACTTCCGCTCCAGGAATTTTCCATTGTGGGCGAGGCATGAAGTGTACAGGACCTAGTCAGGGGCTATGTTTGCACAAACTATAGTGTAAGAGATTAAGTGTCCCTTAGAAAAAAAGGTCAGTAGGAGACAGGAGCCAGTGCATAAATTCTTCTTCCTTTCTCTGCCACACAGTCCTGTAATGCAATAGTTTATATGACTTCTCAGAAGATGGTACCAAGAGATTAAGTAATCTGTTGAGCTTGATACTCATCAGTGACCATATATTAATTTTCCTACTTTATTCCTGTTTTCCCTCATTCCTCCTACTGTATAATACTACAATTCCTAAAACTTAGTAGCAGAACTTTTGCATCAGAATTTACTTTCTGGGGACCCAGGACAAGAAATGGTATTGAAGCAAAAGCAATCAGATCTAATTTTTCTAAAAGTGCTGCAATCTGATATGGACTTCTAATTTTCCTGCAAATTAGATGAGCATTTGTGGTAGTAGTTAGGGATTACAATAAATACTGTATATTTCATCAACCTCCGCATGTGACAGGATTGCACTTCCCAGTCCTCTTAAAGTTAAGCATGACCATATAACTGATTGTAACTAATGAAATATGAGCTGAACTGGCATGTGTCTGCTCAAGGCAGAAATTTTAATAGTGCATAATTTTCCACATTGCCTTCGCCCTGTCATGCTATTAAGATAGAATTTCTGTAAGTGTGGCTCCTTGAGTAACTACAAATAGCAACTACTCCATGACCTGAGTTGGACATGTAGCCCAAGCAAGAAATATAACATTCATAGAGCCAAGCCACAGAGCTTTGGATTTGTTTGTTCCTTTACTGTAATCTAGTTAATGCTGGCTGATATAGCATCTTCCTTTCCCAAAGTAGAGGAGATCACACATCAGACTTAGAAATTTTATAACTTACTGTCTATGGCTCTAGCTCCTTAAAAAAATAATGCCACTATAATTCATAGTGACTTATTTTCATCAGCTTGGGAAGTCATTAGTGTAAGGTACTAGAAACATTTCCATATATGTCTCATACAAAGAACACTGAAATAACTACTAACTTGAATGAATACTTTCTCAAACACTCTGAAATGGGTTTCTAAACTGCTCAGTATTTTTGGACAAATTATTGGCATTAAAACTTCCATTAAAAGTAAAACTTAAAAATTAGATTGTTTTTGGACATGTCTTGATTTCCAATAGTAAGAAAACTTGTATCATGAAAATGCACATAGTAAAAAGCAATTTCTTCAGGAAGACAAACTGTCAGATACATCTCATGAGTGCATTCAGATCAGTGAAATGATTTATGCTGACAATGAAACAAAATCTTCCTTCGATGGGAAAATAGGTCCCCCTTAAAATTTTATAAAAGGCTCAAAGAATCTAAAATAAGATTTAATGTCTTCATTTAGCAAAAGTCTTATCTTGCCCAATGTTCATTGGTACTGGTGGTCATTTTTGAGTCACATGTAATTAATCAGATAAAGACATTCTTTAGCTTCCTATGTTCTCTCTTTTCATCTCCCTTTAGCCTCTGGGCAGTTCAAGAGTAACTTACATCTTTGAAAGAAAAGGAAGGATACCTGGATGGTTCAATTGATTAAGCATCTGCCTTCATCTCAGGTCATGGTCCTAGGGTTCTGGGATCAAGCCCCTGAGTCTGGCTCCCTATTCAGCAGGGCGCCTGCTTCCCCCTCTCCCACTCCCTCTCTCTCTGCCCATCCCCCATTTGTGTGCATGCTCTCTCTCTCTCAAATAAACATAAAATCTTTAAAAAAAAAAAAGAAAAGTAAAGCAAATATTTATATAGTGCTTACTATATAAAGGCACTATCCAGGCACCATCCTAACTAGTTTTTAATTCTTACAATAAACCTTTTAGTTAGATATTAGCACTATCTCCATTCCCATTTTATAGTCAAGGAAACTGGAGTTCAAGAATTTTGACTTTCTTCTCCAAGATTATGTAGTTAGTATGTAAAAAAAGTCTAAGGTTAAAACTCAGGCAATATCTTTTGGAATCATATCCATGAAACAATATTTGGATTAAGTACTCAAGAATTCCAAAGGAAAAATGAGAGGGAACATAGTATGCAAGTTAAATGCCTTAATGGCCAGACATATACTGTGCATATGGGAAGCCTTATGCAGGACAATAAGGAGCAGCAGGGTCTGTGATAAATTGGAAACTGACTATATGCCTTACCTCAGTTTAGCCAAAATAAATGTAGTTTTTAATCTTGGCTTTTTGTCTTCCAAGAGTTATCTTTTCCTCCATTGTGTATCCACGCTGTTGTCTTTAAGAATGCTCAGTTTACTTGAAAAGGAAGGAGGACCAAAGGCCATAATTCTACAATATATTTTTTGTTGTTTTACAAAAAGCTGCAAGTATTTAATGTAAAATAATTTTATGAGTATGGATGTAAGTGTACACCCATAATACCATCATCACAATCAAAGTAAAAACATATCTATCATCTCCAAAAGTTTCCTTGCCTCCCTTTCCATTTTCTCTGTGGTAAGAACACTTAACATGGGATCTAACCTCTTAAATTTTTAAGTGCACAACTCCATGTGGTTAAATAACTATAGGCACTCTGTTGTACAACAGTTCTCTAGAAGCTATTCATCTAGTATACATGTAACTTTCTTTTTTTAAAATATTTTATTTATTTTATTTATTTGATAGACAGAGATCACAAGTAGGCAGAGAGGCAGAGAGAGAGAGAAGGAAGCAGGCTGTCTGCAGAGCAGAGAGCCCGATGCATGGCTGGATCCCATGACCCTGGGATCATGACCCGAGCCGAAGGCAGCGGCTTTAACCCACTGAGCCACCCAGGTGCCCCTAAATGTAACTTTCTATTCTCAAAAAACAACTCCTGTTTTTCCTCTCCTTCCATCTTCTGGCAACCACAATTCTATTATATGTATATATATGTGCATATATACACACATATATAAAATATAAAAATATAAAATAATTAAATTGTATTATATATATTAATTATGTATTATTATTAATTTATTATTAATATCATATATTAATTTGACAATTTTGATGCTTTATATAAGTGAATCATATCATATTTGTCCTTCAGTAACTGGTCTATTTCATTTAGCTTACTTAATGTCTTCTAAGTTCCTTTAATGTTGTTGTATATGGTAGGATTTCCTCCCTTTCTAGGGGTGGATGATACTCCATTGTATGTACATACAATGTTTTCTTTATCCATTTGGTTGTTGACGGACATTTTGATTTTTTCCATATCTTGGCTGTTATGACTAATGCTGCAATGAATATGAAAGTGCAGATTTCTCCTTGAGATCCTAATTTCAATTCTTTTGAATGTATACCCAGAAGTGGGACTGCTGGATTTTACTATAGTTATCTTTTTAATTTTGGGGGGAATTGTTTTCCATAGTGGCATCACCATTTTACATTTTCACTAACAGTGTACAAACGTTTTAATATCTCTACATCCTGGCCCCCATACCCGCATGGAAATATTGATTTAACAACTATGTTTGGACTGGAATACCTTTAAGAGGCCCTAGAATCTAAGATAAAAGTTTGCAGCACCTCCGAAAAACACAGGACTAAGAAGAACCACATTGAATCATATAGAAAGAGGAATTTTACTTTGCCTATCTTTTCCTCCCCCAGTCAGTTCAGCTCAGCACCAAGAGAGATCCTTTTGGCTATGAGAGAGTGAGGGGTGCATCCAGTGTAGTGTTCTGATTTAACTCCCTCATGGTGGCCTGAAGATTGATAGAAATTGGAGTTAGAATCTGTCTAGCCTCCCATAGAAAAAAATTTAACCCCTATCTAATATGTTTGTGTGCTGTTCAGTATATCCAAAGCAAGTATCCTTTCCTTTGCATCTGTATATGCACATGTCTAATTGTTCTTGCCTCTAATCAAAGTTAACAACTGGAGTTATAGTAATAGTTTTTCTTCTACAGTTCAGTGGAATTTTAATGATTCCTAGTCATCCACAGCTGGCTGATAAAACATTGCTTAGTATTTCTTGTCTTTTTCTTCTGTCCCTCTAAAGTTTTCTATAATATACTTGGGAAATGAAACATGCATTATTCATACCTAAGTGCTCTAATTTGATCAACCTTTCTAGATAACCCCAAATCAATTACAATTTGAATTAAGGGGCAACTGCCTATAGAAAGTCACATGGAAACACCTGCATTGCAGTTTTCTCTAATGCCATAACCCCACAGAAAAAATATGACCCTTATATAATACAATAATTATCTGTGTCCATCCATTCTAAAAAAAAAATTGTGCCAATGGATGTAGATTAGGAACTGGGAAGGCTTATTTCTCATAGGTCAAAACACATCATCACTTATTAATAGTTTCTGATCACTACTGACTTGGTTGGGATTTGAACAAATGACTCAGAGTTTAATAAATGTTTCTCATTATTTATTCTTTTATATCTTGCCTTTTTAAGAAAAGCAACCAGTACACTTGGTGTTCACAATGTTGTATGGTATTTATACACTGTCTTATTCCTCATGTAATAATCTCCCAGGCAAGAATTACTGCACATTTTCTATACTGCATAGTAAGTAAGAACCTTTTTTTTTCCTTTTCTTTCTCTCTCTCTCTCTCTCTCTTTTTGGCCAAGAACACTTAATAGTTCAATGTAGTGTGGAAAATACAACCACAGTTGGTTTTAATTTTGACACTCTATGTTCCACAGCAGAAGCTAATCTTGTAACAGATTAGAAAACATGGAACATACTTTGTATGATTTTTTTTCCTGGAACACCTTGATGCATAGGTGTAAATCTTGTAGAATAACAGCTGTTTCTGCTAAAATAGTAAGACAGTGTTTGATATCCTGTGCCTCACAAGGAATGGTTTGCTTTGGACAGTCACATAAAATTATTGAGAAAAATGTTATCATTGGCAGTTATTTTATGTTACATATTCTGGAGCAATTTTTTTTCATCTGAATCTTAACTTACAGAACCAATATTTTCAATCTATCAATCACTGACTGAGAAAAAATAGAAACAATTTTCAGATTAGTTATCACTATAATTCTGTTGTTAACTTAAGTGATTTTTAACTGATTCTTTGATTTTAGTTTTAAAAATAATGAATTCAATGCACTTATCCATATATTTTCTTTTCCCTATCCTTAGGGAAATTAAGAAATGTTAGCAAGAGAAGAAAATCATGAAAACCAGTTACAGAGATAAAGTAACTGAGATGAACAATGTTCTTAAACATTCTTCATCATTACTTGGTGATTCATTGGCACCATACCAGCTAATACACAAATCTCTTGATTCCTAGCACTGTTGCTCATCTACTTATTAATTTTCTCTCTCTCAATTACTATATTTCATCAACATTTTTAATTACTTTGTGACAAAAAAAGTTCTTTAATGATTAGATTTCATTTTCTAATGTCCATACTTGCCTTTTTAAAAGACTAAAGCAACCTTTAGAATAAGAATCTACTGGTCAAGAAGGCTTGCAAATATATAAAAGAACTATTTTAGCATTAGTGACTTTAAGAAAAAACCTTGATGGTAGCTAGACTTGTGAGCACAGCATATAAAGAAGTTAAATCACTACATTATGCATCTGAAACAAAGGTGACATTGTATATAAATTATATTCAAATATGTTTTTAAATGAAACATTGGGAAAGAAAAAATAAAGAACAAACCTTGATTTCCCAATGTGAGAGACATATGAAGAAACTGAATAAGATTGAAAGAAGATAAATAGAAATATAGATGTTTTTAAAGTGGGCATATGGAAAGAGGTTAAAGTAGTTAAAAATATTTAATCAGAAATTCAAAAGTTACAATTTATAGTTTAGTAAGTTTGTAGAACAGGATGGTAAATTTTAAAGATGATGACCAACCAACATGCTTTGTTTTCCTGGGGGAAGAAGGACAGAAAAATTCAAAATTCAGGAAGATATTAAGGTAATTAATAAGAATTTATTAATCTTGAGACACCTGGGTGGCTCAGTTAAGCATTTGACTTTGGCTCAGATCACAATCTTGGGGTCCTAGTCCTGTGTTGGGCGGCCCCTCCCCCTGCTCATCCTGTTTGTCTCTCTGTCTCTTTGTCAAATGAATAAATAAAATCTTAAAAATTTTTTTTTAAAATTTATCGATCTCCTATACTATAATATGCAGAATTCTAAGATGGCTTCTAAAATTTCTCCCCTTGGGTACACAAGCCCTAATTAATCTCTTCCTCTTGAGTATGGGTAGAATATGTAAATATAATGAGATGTTTTCTCTTGATTATGTTACATTATATGGTAAAAGGGGTTATTTTTCAGCTGTAATTAAGTTCCCCAATTAGTTGAGCTTAAGGGAGGGAGATTATTCAGATGGACCTCACTTAATCATATGAGTCAATAAAACTGGGTCTAGAGTTTAGAGTGAGGAAGTCAGAAATTTGAAGCATGAAAAGGATTTGGTTCAGTGTTTATGTCTTGAAGATGGAAGGGGCCATGTGGCAAGTAATATGGATGACCTTTAGGAGCTGAGAGTGGCCCCTGTGAAGAACCAAATACTTTAGTCCTACAGCCACATTATACCAACAATAAGAATGAGCTTGTTAAAGGATTTTCTCCCACATCCTCCATATAAGAACTCAGCCTGGAGGACACCTTGATTTCAAGTCATACTTTGCTGGACTCCTGACCTATGGAAACTGTGAGATTATAATGAATTTGTATTTTCTTAAGTTGCTAAGTTTGTGGTAATTTATTATACAACAATATAAGACTAATACACAGTATATAGTCATGAAATTTCTTAGAATACATATTTAAAAGCATACCATCTAATAGCAGAGACAAGAGAGACATCTATCAGATTAATTGAAATAACATGGTTTCAATTGTTCTATTATGTGAAATGGTAGCATTCTATTCTGGTGAGTTTTATCAGGAGAATGACTAGATAGCTCTGTTTGCATTAGTTTGGGAAAAGCTTGCCTAAAAGAATAGGCTGAAGTGTTGACTTTTCAGTGATATGACTTTAAAAATTAGTTCACAGAATTTAATTTGACCACATATGTATTCTCAGATCTCTGAGATTATTACTTTTCTTCCTAAGGAAAATTCTTCTGTGCTAATTGTTGTCCACTGATCCTTCAGATCCACTCTCTATTCTTCGTCCTGTTCTGCAACTCGGGAGGCTGACCTCACATAACTATCTCCTTGGATTCTTTGCCCTCTGGTTTTGATAGGATTCAATGAGAGTAAATAACAAGGGATTAGAAAGTGGAGGGAGCATGAAGTCAAGGCATTTCTGCACTTCTGTTTCCCTGACTTCCTCTCATTTTTCTACAGCAGCTGTGTCCCTCTATCATTATGTCTTCACTAGGAGTTCCTCCTTCCTACATATCTGCAGCTCTCAGCTGCTTCTAATAATACTATTTTTTCCCTGTAACCTAGAGGTGGTACTAGTTTTCAGCTATTATTAGTGTTGGAATTCCTCACCATTTGTTGGTTGTTCTCTTAACTCTGTCTTATGAGCTGAGAGTTTGTGTCCCCCACAAATTAATATGTTGAAACTCTAACCCCCAATGTGATGATGTTTAAAGGTGAGGCTTTTGAGAAGTGATTAGGTTTAGGTTAGGTCATGAATGTGGGGCACTGAAGTTGAGATTAATGCCATTATAGGAATCCTCATACATTCACTGATGAAAGGTCATGTGAGCACACAGAGAGATGGCAGCTGCCTGTAAGCCAAGAGAAGGTCTCAGAATGAAATCTACTTGTAGGCTCCTTGATTCTAGACTTCTAGCCTCCAGAAGTGTAAGAAATAAATTTCTGTTGTTTAAGCCATTTGGTCTATGGTATTTTGTTTTATCAGTCTGAGCTGACAAAGAAACCCTGCCCACACCTTTATAAGTAGTACTCTCATTAAAGGATGTTTATGTAAATCATCTGAATAAATTCTGCTCCCTACCAGGATTCTAAGCAGAGCACTATCCAGAACAGCTATCAACTAATTTTGCCTTTTCAAAAATTGTATCTGGCTCTTCTCTGACGGCTTTAAGTTAAAATACATCAAGATACTACTAAATTTTGATTTTCAATGCTGTGTTCTCAGGTAGGAGCAGGAGGGTTTGGATGAAGTCTGATGTCTATATGTTTGAGTTGGCAGTGATGCTCTTCAAAACTGCTTAATTTTTTTTGTACACTATAAGGTAAGAAAGCTTATTCCTATTTCTGAAGCTTTCTCCCATGTAGAGGGAGTTTTACTAGCTATATCACTCCTGGCTTCCCTTTGACTCCTCACTTATTCCTCTACTGGATACATTTAATCAGTAAATTTGGAAATAATAAAAAACAAACTGAGCACTGAGCTTCTGCTTTCTTCTAAGCAGTTTGCCTCCCAGCAAAGTTGATGCATTTCTCTCTGTTTCAATGTGGGGGCATTTCTCCCAATGGGTTGCTGATAGGATTTGGAGGGGTGAGATAAAGTGACTGATTATGAAGTTCAATATTAGAAAGATGTTTTGCTTTTAAATAAGCTATATTCTCTAACTTAGCTTAAAAAAATAAGGTGGTGAGAAAGGATGTTTGTTTGGGTTACCTATCCATGGGCCCTACCATTCCCTTTGCCTGATTATTGCTACCAGATTGATTTCCTGGGCCAAATTACGTTTCACCAGATTGAACTTCCTGGATTTTTCTCCTATAAGTTCCCTTCAAAATGGCCAGATATATCTATTTGAGGAGATTTACATGCAGATAACTATAAGAGGAAACTTCTTGCATGCTTTTTTTTAATAACAAAGAATTCTCCCACTTTTAATTTATTTTGACATATTGGTATTTTCATAAACTTGCAAGTGGAAGATAAGATGTTCAATAAAAGCTATTTCATATATACAATATGTAGAAATTATTTTAAAAGTCTGTTCATATAATGAATTCTTTTGGTACTGACAAAAAAATTAAGATACAAATGATTGACTAGAAATGAAACTATCACTGAACTAACACAGGAACTGCCTTAATTTCAGGAAAAAAATCCAGATCTTACTCTGTTAGAAGAATAAAGCACATTTGTCATAGTATACATTATCATATTCCCTTGAAGCAGGGACTATTTAAATTTTTTAAATTAAAAAGTGTTAGAATTATTCTGTCTTGTACATTCAGGAACTATCATATCACCGGTTACACAAAATTCTCTCATCATGCAAAAAACCTGTTAGCTGTTTTCTAAGGTCTAATCAAGTCAAACAATAAACTAATTATAGCAATTTATTTAGCAAGCTGTAAGTCACAGAGGTGTAGAAATTCCACAGTTGAATTGTATTTTCTGTCTATAGTATGGCTGCTATTCAACTTTCTCCATATATTAGAAGAACTAATAGGCATTGATAATCAAATAAACATTTCATTGTAGCAGCAAATGATAGAATATGTGAGAAAAAGAAGAGTTCCTAATTTCATGACAATCTTTATTACCCTTTATTACTGTGTGTGTATATGTGGAAAGGAGTAAGAAACAAAGGCAAAAGGTTAAGACAGGTATATAAAGGGAATGTTGAGACTATATCAGAATAGTATTTATTTAAAAAACTGATCTGAAAGTCTGCCCATCAAGTGTACAAAACACAGAGCAGATGTTAGTGCAAATTTTACCTGGTAATTTATTTGTGAAAAAAGCTAGTTTTGATGAGGAGAATTCAATCCTGTCCTTGTAAACATAAAGAAACTCAAGGGGAATTTTAGAGATAGTAGGCCAGAAAATGCCAACATTTTACAGGTTTTTAAAGCAATTATTTTCTATAAAATAGGTTTTTTAAATAACAGAGATGTGATATTTAGTTAAACTTGAAACAATGAACTATTAAATCAAGAAGAAATGTGAAGATATAAGCATGATTGGGTAGCTTTCATTCTAAACTTTATCACAATGAAATTTTTAAATGACAATAGGAAGCAATTTCACAACATGAAGTTAAAGGCCCAGCAGATAGCAGAAAAAGACTCTAAGAAGTATTGAGAGAAGAGACCCTTCTTCAGCACAATTTTAATTAAGCACAATACCAGCTTAATGATTGCTTTAATTTATTTAGGGTATAATTTGGGGGACACCTTGAAGACAGGTAAGTTTTACTTTTTCCTTTTTAACTCTAAGGAATCAATTTTCTTGCTTACTCTCAACAATCCCATCTTTTAGAAGAATCAAATTTTATGAAGTGATCACTTGCTTCTTGTAGGCTGGTGTCATTTTCCTGCCCTTCTATAGACATTCTGATTTTTCATACTCTGAACACTTCTGACCTTGCTAGTTATAACTCTCTGATGTCTAATTTTCTATAATGTTCTCTTTCAACTTTTGACCCTGTTTGGGTATGGTGAGGCTCATATTAATTACAGAGTTTGATACTCACAGTGTAGCAGTCAGGTATTTTTGTTACTACTCATCCCATCAGTCTATTGCTGTAGGCTTTTTACCCCCTCTAATGTGGATCATCAGAAGTCTGTGCCATATTATATTTTGTTTTGAACTGCAGAACTGAAAATGTGTCATGTACTGAAATTCTTGGACTCTTCTGAAAATTATTCCATTACATCTCACAACTGCATTTATTATACAGTAATGTAATTACATACATCATTCTTATGTGGATTTGAAATGTTGTCTTTAAGTACCTGGGAGTAGACATTTTCACCAGGTTTTAAAAATAGCTGAAATTACCAGCATCTGAACATTGTATACCAATTTAAGGCATAGATTGTATGCCTAAATAAGACTAAAAGACTTTATAGGAAGGGCAATCAAAAACTGAACTTTTGTTATAATGCCCATAGTATAGTGTTTGTGTGGCTTACTACAATTTTTATTAGAGCATTGCTTATGTCCTTAGAGACTGACAGCATTTAGACCCACTTTTATCCTGCCATCCTGTCTAACAATCTAAAGAATACCTGACAGTTACAGAGGGATTTGCATCCCAAAGGGTTTTACAAACTACACATGTACAGGAATTATTTAACTACAACACTGAAAGGCATCTTGCTCTGGGAAATGAGTCTAGAGAATTTTTCATGACCACAACTAGCCAGACATTTGAGTTTATGACTTATTTGTGTAAGGGCCTACTTAGCCAGAGCAACCCCATCACAGTAGAACAGCCATTTTGTTGTTTATGCAATGAACTTGCCCCCTGCCCCCCCCTCCCCGCCCAGAGGAACTTACTTCGAAACAGGTCTGGAAACCAGTAAAATATGGCCGACCAGTCCCTGATAATAGAGCCCAGGTACCAGGACGTGTCAGGCCAGGTGGAGATAACAGAGCCTAGATACCAGGACGAGTCAGGCCAGGTGGAGGCATCCAATCAGTAAAGTGCACATACTATCTCCCTAACTACCAAAGAATATGGGCCCTGCCTTTTGGGCGCCTTTTGGCTGCCAATTCTGACCAAGGTGATAGGCTAGTTCAAATAGCTACTATAGGGTGAATTGTAATTCAATTGGCCACCCGTGTGTGACCTAGCATGACTGACTATGCAACTTTCTCTGTGTGTTATAATCTCATTGGCCACCTGTGTGTGGCAAGGCTTAACCACATGGCCTTTGCTCTATAAAAGTTAGTCTGTGAGGCTGGGAGGGGTCACTCTCTGCGAGGAGATGGCCCCAACCAGTCAGTTTGATTCTCGGTGTTGGCACAAAATAAAGCTTTACTTGACCTTCACTTTGTATCAGTCTCACTCCTTTGATCACGGACCCTAACAATTTTAAAGGCAAAAGCAACATATACTTTAATTTTGCAACAGTTTGACTCCATATTCTGCAGAAAAGAAAAGATCATATGTTCAAACTGGATAGCAGCATCTAGAAGGTATTTTGGGAGATGTTATGTCAGCTTTTTCTTTGTTTAAGAGAGTTTTGTGTAAACCTTAGGATAGATAGAGCAAGATGTGTACCTTCTCTGAGCATTTGCTTCATTAGACCATATTTCTTTGTGAACTTCTCCTTTCCCTGAAATTCAGTCCTATTTTGGGTATCAGGTAATATGGTAGTCACTATAGATCATGTTCCAGCTTTACTACCAACTGCCTTTTTTGGCCTAAACCCTGGCTCTATCTTCTTGCATTTCAATTCAGTTGTAAGTAGGAAAATCTTAGAATTAGGAGAGATGTTAGTAAAAATTACAGGTATCATTTTAACACTAGCTGCCTTAATATGTAAATTTAAGAGTTCCAGTGGCTTCATACAATAGAATGTATTGCTTTTATGATGTTCAGTAGGTGAAGGAAATGGGGTTCTCCTGATCTAGTAATTAAAAAAAAACCCAGGCTGTGGGTGGCTCAGTTGGTTAAGCAGCTGCCTTTGGCTCAGGTCATGATCCCAGCGTCCTGGGATGGAGTCCGACATCGGGCTCCTTGCTCGGCAGGGAGCCTGCTTCTCCCTCTGCTTCTGCCTGCCTCTCTGTCTGCCTGTGCTCTCTCTCTCTCTCTTTCTCTAACAAATAAATAAATAAAATCTTAAAAAAAAAACAGGCTATTGGAGACTCTGCAACCTTCAACAGCAGGCATTACCTTCCATCTGGCAAAGAAAGGGATAGTGGAGGATTTTGCATATGGTTTTTATAGGCCAGTTCTAGAATTGGCACACAGCACATCCACTTACATTACAATGGCCACAACTCTATGAAATTACTACCCTTCAATGTAATTGAGACTTCGGCAGCTTGGCGACTCAGCCAGTTAAGCATCCAGCCCTTAATTTTGGCTCAGATCATGATCTCAGGGTTGTGAGACTGAGCCCCATGTAGGGCTCTGTACTGACCATGGAGCCTGCTTAAGATTCTCTCTCCCTCTCCCTCTCCCTCTCCCCATCCCTCTCCCTCTTTAAACAAAATTGTAATCGAGGATGAGGAATGTAACTAACTGTGTATCTAGGAGGATAGGGAAATGAGTTTGATAAATAGATATCCCATCTCTGCCTACCTAATATGTGGGCACACCTGTGCTAAGTAGTGATTTTAGTTACATTATATTCAATTTCCACAAAACTGTATGCAGAGTTGGTTTTGTTACGCACATTTAATAGTGGAGAAAATTGTAGCTTAAACTGGTAATATAATTGATTTAGATTAATTTAGCTCGTGAATGTCAGGGCAGGGATTTGTACCCGGGTTTGATGTAAATCACTAGGTACAAGTTGCCTCCACTCAGATTAAAAAAAAAAAAAAAAAGTCTAACTAAGCCTATTATCATCTTCAAAAACCTTCAAGATGAAAGCCTTTTAACTGTAGTTGATAACCCATTCCAGTGTATATTCATGTGAAGATTAAAATGTTGCCCTTTATGTTTTATATAAAGATGTTTGGAATTACTTATTTTAGGATATTTAGGAAAACTCAGAAGAAAATATAAATATCTCATAATACTACTACTCAATAATAACTGCTTTTATTTTGGATAATATTTCTGGATATTTAAATAACTTCTGTTCTACAAAATTAAATTCTACTATATATATTTCATTTAAACATGCTTATTTTTATAAGCTAAAGATCCTACTGTAAAGAAGTCTCCATTTCATTACTCTTCCAAAGTGTTACTTTTTATTAATAATGACCACAAGATATTTTGTACCCCAATGTTTATAGCAGCAATGGCCACAATAGCCAAAATATGAAAAGAGCCCAAATGTCCATTGACTGATAAATGGATAAAGAAGATATGGTACACACACACACACATACACACACACACACACACGAATATTACTCAGCCATCAAAAAGAATGAAATCTTGTCATTTGCACTGTCATGGATGGAACTACAGTTTATTATGCTAAGTGAAATAAGTCATTCAAAGAAAGACAGATACTGTAGGATTTCACTAATATGTGGAATTTAAGAAACAAAACAGATGAACATAGGGGAAAGAAGGAATAATAATATAAGATAACAACAGAGGGAGGCAAACCATAGAGACTCTTAATTGTAGGGAACAAACTTAAGGTTGCTAGAGGAAAGGTGGGTGGGGATTGAGGTAAATGGGTGATGAGCATTTAAGGAGGGCATTTGTTGTAATGAGCTGGGATGTTATATGCAAGTGTTGAATCACTAAATCCTACCCCTGAAACAATACTACACTATGTTAACCAAGTAGAATGTAAATAAAATCTTGGTTGGAAAAACAAACAAACACATTTGGATCTTAGCTTATACCATACTCAATAACTTCTGAATCTTTCTATTTCATCCAACATTTTGAAGTATTTCTAAATCTTTAATTTCAGTTAGTTAACATATAGTGTTATACTAGTTTTATTTATACAATATAGTAATTCAACAGTTACATACATCACCCTGTGCTCATCATGATAAATGCAATCCTTAATTCCCATCACCTATTTAACCCTGCCCTCCTAACCTCCCCTCTGGTAACCATCAGTTTGCTCCCTATAATTAAGAGTTTTTTCTTGATTTATCTCTCAGTTTCTTATTGATTTTTCCCTTTGCTTGTTTGTCTTGATCCTTAAATTCCACATGAGTGAAATCATATGGTATTGTCTTTCTCTGATTGATTTACTTTGTTTGGCATTATACTCTCTAACTTCACCCATGACAATGCAATTGGCAGTATTTCATTCTTTTTTATGATTGAATAATATTCCATTGAATATATAAACCACATCTTCCTTACCCATTCATCAGTTGATGGGTACTTGGGCTGCTTCCATATCTCGGCTGTTATAAATAATGCTGCTATAACATAGGGGTACCTGTATCCCTGTGAATTACTGTTCCTGTGTTCTTTGGGTAAATGCTCAGTAATTTGATTGCTGGCTTATAATGTAGGTCCATTTTTAACTTTTTGAGGAACATCCATACTGTTCTGCACAATGAAGGAAACCATCAATAAAATTAAAATTAAAAGGCACTATATGGAATGGGTATTTGCAAATGATATATCTGATAAAGGGTTAGTATCCAAAACATATAAAGAGCTAATAAAACTCAAGACATAAAAAACAAATAATCCAATTTAAAAATGTACAGAAGACATGAACAGACATTAGTCCAAAGAAGACATCCAGATGGCCAACAGACACATGAAAAGATTCTCATAATCACCTATCATCAGGGAAATGAAAATCAAATCCTCAATGCAATATTACTTCACACCTGTCAGAATGGCTAAAATCAACAACAGAGGAAACAACAGGTATTGGTGAAGACATGGAGAAAGAAGAACACTCATGTACTGTTGAGAATGCAAACAGGTGAAGTCATTGTGGAAAACAGTATGGAAGTTCCTCAAAAAGTTGATTTTTTTTTAAGATGTTGGTATGAACACACTAAATACCTTCATATATATTTTGCCATATTTTGAAGATGGGGATAACTCTGGTTCATTTTTGGTCTTTATTATTTCTCCAAGATCAACACGTTATCTGTGTATGGATATCAGACACGGTGAGACTTAAAATAATATTGATAAAAGTCTTTTGGGAACCTCAGAGGAAGTTAATCTATCAATCAAGAGTTTCTTGGAGCACCTGGGTGGCTCAGTTGGTTAAACATCTACCTTCAGCTTGATTATAATCCTGAGGTCCTGAGATTGAGCCTCATGTTGGCCTCTCTGCTCAGCAGGGAGTCTCCTTGCCCCTCTTCCTCTGCCCCTCACCCTTGCTCATGCTCTCTGTTTCTCTCAAATAATAAAATCATTTAAAAAAGTTCTTTTACTATGTTAAGCATAAAAAGCTGGAATGATTGTGAGAATTTCTATGGAAAATACAGAATGAAAGATGTTCTCTCTCTCCCTCTTTCTTTCTTTTTTTTTTTTTTTACCAATTTAATGCCATGTAGGCTTAAAGGGTTTATTTATTTATTTTTAAGAGAGAGAGAGAGCATGAACGGGGTCAGGGGCAGAGGGAGAAGCAGATTCCCTGTTTAGGAGGGAGCCCAATGCAGGGCTTGATTCCAGGACCCTGGGATCATGACCTGAGCTAAAGGTAGACACTTAACTGCCTGAGGCACCCAGGCGCCCATCATGTAGGTTTATAAAGTAGGTCAACATCACTAACTTGCCACAAGGAGAAGAAGCTAATTGATTTTGCTAACACCTGTGAGTGCAAGTCTCATATTGCTTACTAATTGTCTTGACAAAGTACATGTTTGTTCAGCAATAGCAAACTCAAGAAAAATTATCTTAGTTTCACGTTGCCTTTATTATTCCTAATGGCTTATTTCAACAAACAGTTCAGTTCTGTGGAACAGACTGGATGACTAATGTTTTCTGTTGGCACAGACTCTGGCAGAATGCTGTTCTCAACATCAAGACAAATAGTTGCCAAGCTGTCCACAGAATGCATGACACCACAGAATGCTTGTCACCATGGGGTTTACACCATTAGTGTTAGACATGGTCCATACTCCCAACACACTTAAAATACTACCAAACCTTGATGATATATAAATATGGAGATGAAATAGAACAGACATGCGTGCACACACACACAAAACCATTCCATACAGAAATAACATTCTTACCAGTGTAATCGCTGAGATGAAAAGGCAATATTTTCTAATTCAGTAAAGTACAAGTGCCAGGGTACAGTCAGACATTGTTATCAGGGTGAGAGTATAAGTTGGTACAAACTTTTTGGAAGGCAACTGAGAAGCATTTATTAAAATTTAAAATATACTATGGAGTGAAACAGCAGTTTCACCTACAAGATTCTATTTTTAGAAAAAGCAATAATAAAGCAGATAAGTAAAAATATCTGTGCACAAGAATAGCTACTGATAGATGTTTTTTGTAATAACAAAATGAAACCAGACCAAAAAAACTGGAAATAATTAAAATTTCCATTAATAAGAGAGTGATACAGCTATCTGATGGAATAGGACATAACCATTATAAAAGAATGATGTAGAATATGTGTTAGTCTAGACAGTTGTGCATATCTTATTGTTAATGAGAAAAAAATTACCATATGATCCCATTTTTGTAAGTAAACATATTCTTTAATATCTATAGCTAAACATATCTATATGATATTCATGCAAATATCAATATATTTTCTGTCTGTAAAACCAGAGGGAAAAAATAGGAAGGGCAAAAACCAATCCATTAACAGTACTTTCCTATGGAGAGTAGGAATAGAAGACTTAAGCTGTGGGCATCAGGGTTTTACACACATACATACAAAAAACATGTATATACAAATACACATATGTATAATATATCCACATGTATATTATATTTTAGAGATTTATGAGTGATTTTAACTTTTATATTTTTATATTTTTCAATGTTATTAGATTTCATTCACTCAAACATTCATTCATTCATTCATTCTAGGGGTGTAGGAGACCCAATCTTGAGTCAAAATTTGATTAATATTTAAGACCATATGAAGATTGCTATTGGTAGATCTTTATGGGTAATTGGACCAGATTTTTAAAAGATTTATTTCTTTATTAGAGGGAGAGTGAGAGCATGAGTGGGGGGAGGGGCAGAGGGCAAGGGAAATAATCCTCAAGCAGACTCTCCACTGAGCAGGGAGCTCAATGTAGGGCTTGACCTCAGGAGGTCATGACCTGAACCCAAATCATGACCTGAACCCAAATCAAGAGTCAGACGCTCAACCAACTGAGTCACCCAGGTACCACTGGATCAGATTTTTTTAAAGCCCAGTTTGGGATTTATTATTGTAAGTAATGAGACAGAATGGTATGAATATGCAAAAACAATAGCACTTCTACAAATTCAATTTTAATGAATAATTATTACCTCCTAACCTATCATATCACTTACCAAGACTGTAAAAATGTTGTCTATTAGATTGGTTAGAATTTCATTTTACTATTTTTACCATTTTGCCCTTTGACATGGGTGTTAATGAGCAATACAGTGTCTGGACACATTGATAAAGAAGAATTTACAAGTCTCAATGAGCCAAAAGTCAGGGAATTGGATGAGAGTAATCAGTGCTCCTGGGTAAATAAGAACTGATCATCCTTTGCAGATAGTAGGAAAAAAATCTGGTAGTTGTGCTCTAAAACTAAAAGGGTTTAGATATGAGCTCTGTAAAATTCTGAGTATTGGAGATAACATTTTTTTTATCATTAACTGGAATTCACTTTGGGTGATAATGACTAGAGAACTAAGGAATCAAATATTTTGCTCCAATATTTCATTGTTGTTAATTAAACTCATCATCACAGCAGGAAAATTAAAAAAACTTTCTGAGACAAAATGATTGTGTCCTGAGTAGCTGGTCCTACATACTACAGAAATTTGGTACAATTGTCTTGCTTCCCTGACACATTGTGAAGATATGTTGCTTAGTTATTTTGTTTTTTTTTTTTGTTTTATTTTTGCCTAGTATATACAGATTTTGAGTAATAGAGACTTAACTTACAAATAAATTACAAGAAAACATTTGGCCATATGTTGGAAAAACTCAATATGGGTCTGCTAGTTCTCATAAGAGCAATATTTGAGAATGAATTTTCTAGGGAGATGCCATCTCTTATTTAGGTTTACAAAGTGATTAGATATTAAGCTACTATTAATACTACCAACAGCTAAACTTGATTGAGGGCATTTTATGCACTGAAAGCTGTTTCAGACATTTTATCTTACTTAGTTATCATACCTCTATGAAAGTTACTTTATTATTCCCAATTCATAGGTGTAGAAGTGGAACTTAAAGATGTTAAATAATATGCTGAAAATCACATGGCAAATTAACAGTTAAGTAATATTTCAAACACAAGTTTGTCAGATTCCAAATTCCATCCTTTTAATTAATGATTACCTCATATTGTCTGAATAGTAGGTTCATTATTTGATGGACAATATAGATATAATAGTCTTTGCCAAGTTAATCAAGGAATATATGAATAACTTATAGTATTGTTTTTATATGTTTTGGTTAGTCGTTTGGGATGAGAAACCTTTAATAAAATAGGAATTCCCTGCCTTATATTTATATAATTGTCATTTATATTATAAAAAGATGTTTTAGGAGGACTTACATAGTGTTTTAGCTTTAATTATTTTACCTTTCAGTCAACTACACTTAAAAATAAATAAAAGCCAATAAAGGTTCCTTCAGACCCCCCATTCCATCTCTTTTTTACATTGCTTTGTGTCTTGGGAGTCTGACCTGAATTAGAGACCATTAGAGGACACCCTTGCCTTCTGGTTTCAATTCTAGAGACAAAGGTCTAGCCTAGGACAAAGAAGAGATAAGGAGATCACTTGCATGAAGACTGGTGTTGCTAAGTGAGATTTGAGTAGTTCTCTATAATCCTTTCCTTTGGGGATCACCAGGGACTAATCATATCTGTAAAGCTACAGACACATAGCTATTTCATCTCAAAGTTGCTGTCACTATTCATCTCCCCTGGCCTATTTGGATCTCTCCTTAGCCCTGGAGTTTTCCTTTTGTGGTATTCCTATATGCTGCTCATATCTATGAAAAATTCCATTTTTCAAACTTCTCAAATTATCCAAATTGTGTGAGCTGACTAGTTTTATATCAAGGCAATGACTGAGGTACATGCATATCTCTATGTATCCCTTAATTAAAGACATGATTTTCCCAGAAAAAAAAATTGGATTGTTTTTAGATTGAAAGTACAGCAGTAGCAGAGATATTTCTTGGTGGTATCTTTAAGCAAATTTTCAAGGCCCCAATTCTCACCTCACCTGGAGTTTCTCCTCTTCCCATTGTATCACTTTGATTCCCTGGAATAACACTAAGCTCCCAGCATGACAAAAAAAGAGCATATTGTCTCTTTGGAGGTGGTGCGAGCAAAAGACTCCAGTGAAAGATTGTGTCTCCACACTTTCCATGAGACTCTATTTTTTCCCATCAAAATTGTATCATTCGTCTATGTTCTGATTAGATAAGTGAAGCTAATCTCCTTTTTTTGTCATGAGCTGTCTATAATGTTACACTGGTACAAGCTCTGATTCACCTTTTCTCTTCAAAACAATTTTTTAATTGATTCCTGTGTTTTTTATACATGTTTATGGGGTGCAATGTGGTAGCAAAAGAATACTGGATTTAAAAAAAAAAACTGGATTTTACATATAAAGTCTATCAGAGCCTTATCTCTAAATATTGGTAAGAATAATCCCTGCCATGTTAATTCATAAGGTGTTTGTAAAGCTTAATATATATCATTATATGAATGTGCTACACAAAATTTATAGTACAATGCAGGTGTTCGTGATGCTGCTACTGCAGTTGCTACTAATGATACTAAAAGAAATTTCTCCACTATGCTTCCATTTTAGATTTTAAATTCTGGTTGAGGGGATAACAACTAGCAATAATAGGATCTGTACTCTGTTGTCATTTTAAATACGTAATACATTTTTGTATTAAATGAAAAACAACACTAGACCAAGTTCAGTTGTTTTTTTACAAAACCAAAAGTATTATAATATTCTAAACTGGTTACAAAAAGAGGTAAATTACTGGATATACCAATTCAAAGAGAGATGATCTACTTATAGGATGTACTTACTTTTATTATGTTTATTTAGTCCCAATTTTTTTTTTTATTTTTTCCCCAAATTTCAATGGAATCTCTTTCCCTAGCCATAAATGAGAATTTATGTTTGGGACAGAGATTGTAGAAAAATTATCTAAGTAAGGTCCCATTTGGAAGTTGGTCTCTAATGCCAGGACAAACAAATATGGTAAAATGTTCCTTCCCTTTAGGTTATCATAACCCTGTAGATAGCCATGGTTACTGGAGTGACCCAGGAGTTACTGTGGCAGGGTTTCTCTTCTTGTTGTCATTTTTGCTTTCTTTTATTTAGTATGCCACCAATATCCTTATAGTTGCCTGTGGAAACAGGCCAGTGGATGGGCAGTTCAAGAAAACAACAACAAATGTGAAATATCTGAAAATTGTAGAGCAGCACATGTAAATCTGGTTAATGTTATTATTATAATATTCAAGACAAGCCTACATCATTACTTTGTATAAATTAACAGTTTTGCTGATTTTAGATCTCATGTACATAATTAGGTTTATTATTTTAATAGTAGAAATATGAATGTTGAATCTAAGGTATTTTTCCACAAAATAAAATAAAATAAGGCTGAAGAGTTTCAGAGATACTATGCACCTACATGTATGTTATGTACTAGTCTGGACATGAGATAGATATTAAGACCAAAAGTAATTATGGAGCCAAGGTTATGTTGATTGATAATCAGAGGCAGCACTGTTTATTATAGGTAGCTTGAAATTTGAGGGCAATGTGATTTGTTTAAAGAAAAGTAAGAGATTCAGTGGACTTTATTTTGGTGAGGTGCTATTTTTTATAACTGCAAAATTTTTTGTAAAATAAAGAAGAGTAAACAAGAAAACCACAAGTAGAAGTCTACCTTTACAAGATCTAGTGACACTGGGAAGGAGGAGAAAAAATGTGTGAAAGATAAGAAAATGTGCTGTGTGCAGGTGGCACAAACATTCTCAAGGATTTCTGCCAGGGAGTAAGGGAGACAAAGCTATGAAATAGTAAGATTCTATTTCCTTAAAATCTGCATATTCTGCAGCCCTTAGACCATTACCTGCAGCTGAAGAACTCCGATAAAAGTGATTTAAAAACTAATTTTGGCTGCCTCCAGATGCCAGCCCCCTGAGGTTGCCACCACACATTAAGAGAACTGAAACCATCAAGCCCAAATTAAATAATATGCCTGATTCAGCTCTTCTATAGGGAGCCCCTTCTGCCTGTAACTGATGAAGTGTTGTTAATGATTGAAATTGTTTTAATATTTCCTACTAGTTTTTGACATCTATTTCTTTTTTCATTATTTTTTATTTACTTTTGTTTCTGCTTTAAATTTATATATTTATTTTCCTGTTGACTGTCCTGTTCTTGAACACTTAGAAGTCCTACTGAAATAATTCCAAATGCTGGATTCATTGGATTCTATTCTATTTTATTTCATTTTAGACTTATTTATTGATTGATTGATTTATTCATTTATGTATTCATTTATTCATTTATCAGAGAATGAGAGAGAGCACAAGTGGGGGAGCAGCTAGCAGAGGGAGAAGCAGACTGTGCTGAGCAAGGAGCCCAGTGTGGGACTGGATCCCAGAACCCTGGGATCATGACTTAGGCCAAAGGTAGATGCTTAACAGATTGAGCTACCCAGGCATCCCTGGATTCTATTTTAGCATACAACCTGATGAACATTCTGCTAAAAAAATAGAAGATGATCATGATTCCAGTGGCCTTGGAAGAAGGAAAGATTACTCTGAATGGTAAGGCTTCATTCTTTTTTATGTCTGGATAATATTTCATTGTGTATATATACCACATTTTCTTTATGCATTCATCCATTGATGGACATTTAGGTTGTTTCCATATTTTGGTTATTGTAAATAAATCTGCAATGAATATGGGATGAATATATTTTTCTGAGGTAGTGCTTTCATTTTCTTTAGATAAGTACCCAAAAGAGGAATTGTTGAATCATATGGTAATTCTATTTTTAGTTTTCTTGAGAAACTTTCATAGCATTTTTCATAGTGGCTGCATCAATTTATATTCCCATCAATAGTACACAAGGATTCCCTTTTCTCCATATCCTTGCCAACATTTGTTGTCTCTTTTATTTTTTATAATAGCCATTTTCACAGGTGTGAGGTGATATCTCATTGTGGTTTCGATTTGCATTTCCCTGATTAATAATGTTAAGCGTTTTTTCATGTACCTGTTTGCCATCTCCTTGCCTTCTTTGGGAGGAAAAAAAAAGTATCTATTCAAATCAACTGCCCGTTTTAAATCAGATTGAGAAGATTTTTGTGTTTTTGTTGTTGTTGTTGTTATTTTTTGAGTTGAGTTTTATGAATCTTTATATATTTTGAATATTAACTCCTGATAAAGTGTATTATTTGCAGTTTTCCTATTCAGTAAGTTGCCTTTTCATTTTGTTGACATTTCTTTTGCTGTGTAGAAGCTCTTTAGCTTGGCGTAGTCCCACTTATTTATCATGGTGTACTAATGTCAAGGAGCTTACCACCAATGTTTTCTGCTAGCAGTTTTATGGCTTCAGGTCTTATATTCAAGTCTGTAATCCATTTTGAGTTCATTTTTGTGTGTGGTTCAAGATAGTGGTCCACTTTCATTCTTTTGTGTGTGGCTGTCCAATTTTCCCAATACCATTTATTGAAAAGACTGTCTTTTTCCATTGGACATTCTTTCCTGCTTTGTTGAAGATTAATTAACCATATAGTGGTGGGTTTATTTCTAGGCTTTCTACTATGTTCCATTGATCTGTGTGTCTGTTTTTATGCTGCTACCATACTGTTTTAATTACTATAGTTTTGTAATATAGTTTCAAAGCAGGGAACATGAGTACTCCAGCTTTATTCTTCTTTCTCAGAGTTGCTTTGGTTATTCACTTTTTTGGTTTCATACAAATTTTCAAATTGTTTCTTCTATTTCTGCAAAAAAAAATACCATTGCAATTTTGATAGGCCTTATGTTGACTCTGTAGATGACTTTGGATAGTATTTCAACAATATTAATTCTTTTAATCCATGAACACAAATTATTTTTAAAATTTATTGTGTGTTTTTAATTTCTTTTGTCAACATTTTATAGCTTTTGGAATAAAGGTTTTTCAACTCCATGGTTAAATTTATTCTGGGGAATAAAATACCCAGGAATTTATTTTTGATGGAATTTTAAATGGCACTGATTTCTTAAATGTGCTTTCTGCTATTTCATTATTAGTACACAGAAACACAACAGATTTCTCTATTTTATTTATTTTCCTGCAACTTTATTGAATTCATTAGTTCTGACAGATTTTTTGTAATGTTTAGGGTTTTCTATATATAATATAAAGTCATCCACAAATAGTGACAGTTTTATTTATTACTTGCCAATTTGGATGTGTTTTATTATTTTCCTTGCCCAATTGTTTTAGCTAGAACTGCCAATATCATATTGAATAAAAGTAGTGAGAATGGACATCCTTGTCTTGTTCTGATATAAGGAAAAATTTTTCAACTTTTCACCATTGTGAATGGTGGACTTGTTATATGAGGCTTTTATTATGTTGAAGTGCATTCTCTCTATGCTCATTTTTGTTGAGTATTTTTATCATGAGTGGATTTGAATTTTGTGAAATGCTTTTTCTTAATATATTGAGAAGATCATATGATGTTTTTTCTTTAAGCTTTTTTATTTAAACATATAATGTAACCTGACCACCCTCTCCAAACCCCTCCCACCCCACCCCCCTCAGTTTGTTTTATGACATTAAGAGTCTCTTTTGGTTTATCTTCCTCCCGATCCCATCTTGTTTCATTTTTTTCTTTTCCTACCACCTTAACCCCCACCCCCGTTGCATCTCCACTTCCTCATATCAGGGAGATCATGTGATAGTTGTCCTTCTCCAGTTGACTTATTTCGCTAAGCATAATACGCTCTAGTTCCATCCATGTCGTCGCAAATGGTAAGATTTCATTTCTTTTGATGGCAGCATAGTATTCCATTGTGTATATATACCACTTCTTTGTCCATTCATCTCTTGATGGACATCTAGGTTCTTTCCATAACTTAGCTATTGTGGACATTGCTGCTATAAACATTCGGGTACACGTGCCCCATTGGATCACTATGTTTGTGTCTTTAGGGTAGATACCCAGTAGTGCAATTGCTGGGTCATAAGGTAGCTCAATTTTCAATTTTTTGAGGAACCTCCATGCTGTTTTCCAGAGTGGTTGCACCAGCTTGCATTCCCACCAACAGTGTAGGAGGGTTCCCCTTTCTCCACATCCTCGCCAGCATCTGTCATTTCCTGACTTGTTCATTTTAGCCATTTTGACTGGTGTGAGTTGGTATCTCATTGTGGTTTTGATTTGTATTTCCCTGATGCCCAGTGATGTGGAGCACTTTTTCATGTGTCTGTTGGCCATCTGGATGTCTTCTTTGCAGAAATGTCTGTTCATGTCCTCTGCCCATTTCTTGATTGGATTATTTGTTCTTTAGGTGTTGAGTTCGCTAAGCCCTTTATAGATATTGTATACTAGCCCTTTATCTGATATGTCGTTTGCAAATATCTTCTCCCATTCTTTCAGTTGTCTTTTGGTTTTGTTGACTGTTTCCTTTGCTGTGCAAAACCTTTTATCTTGATGAATTCCCAATAGTTCATTTTTGCCCTTGTTTTCCTTGCCTTTGGCGTTGTTCCTAGGAAAAAGTTGCTGCGGCTGAGGTCAAAGAGGTTGCTGCCTGTGTTCTCCTCAAGGGTTTTGATGGATTCCTTTCTCGCATTGATGTCCTTCATCCATTTTGAGTCTATTTTCGTGTGTGGTGTAAGGAAATGGTCCAATTTCATTTTTCTGCATGCGGCTGTACAATTTTCCCAACACCATTTGTTGAAGAGGCTGTCTTTTTTCCATTGGATATTCTTTCCTGCTTTGTCGAAGATTAGTTGACCATAGAGTTAAGGGTCTATTTCTGGGCTCTCTATTCTGTTCCATTGATCTATGTGTCTGTTTTTGTGCCAGTACCATACTGTCTTGATGATGACAGCTTTGTAGTAGAGCTTGAAGTCTGGAATTGTGATGCCACCAACTTTGGCTTTCTTTTTCAATATTCCTCTGGCTATTTGAGGTCTTTTCTGGTTCCATGTAAATTTTAGGATGATTTGTTCCATTTCTTTGAAAAAATTGGATGGGATTTTGATAGGCATTGCATTCAATGTGTAGATAGCTTTCGGTAGCATAGACATTTTCACAATATTTATTCTTCCAATTCATGAGCATGGAATTTTTCCATTTCTTTGTGTCTTCCTCAATTTCTTTCATGAGTACTTTATAGTTCTCTGAGTATAGATTATTTGCCTCTTTGGTTAGGTTTATTCCTAGGTAACTTATGGTTTTGGGTGTAATTGTAAATGGGATTGACTCCTTGATTTCTCTTTCTTCTGTCTTGCTGTTGGTGTAAAGAAATGCAACTGATTTCTGTGCATTGATTTTATATCCTCCCACTTTACTGAATTCCTGTACAAGCTCTAGCAGTTTTGGAGTGGAGCCTTTGGGTTTTCCACATATAGTATGATATCATCTGCAAAGAGCGATAGTTTGACTTCTTTGCCAATTTGGATGCCTTTAATTTCTTTTTGTTGTCTGATTGCTGAGGCTAGGACTTTTAGTACTATGTTGAATAGTAGTGGTGATAACGGACGTCCCTGCCGTGTTCCTGACCTTAACAGAAAAGCTCTCAGTTTTTCTCCATTGAGAATGATACTTGTGGTTGGTTTTTCATAGATGGCTTTGATAATATCGAGGTATGTGCCTTCTATCCCTACACTTTGAAGAGTTTTGATTAGGAAGAGATATTGTACTTTGTCAAATGCTTTTTCAGCATCTATTGAGAGTATCATATGGTTCTTGTTCTTTCTTTTGTTAATGAATTGTATCACATTGATTGATTTGTGCATGTTGAACCAACCCTGCTGCCCTGGAATAAATCCCACTTGGTCGTGGTGAATAATCCTTTTAATGTACTGTTGGATCCTATTGGCTAGTATTTTGGTGAGAATTTTTGCATCTGTGTTCATCAAGGATATTGGTCTGTAATTCTCTTTTTTGATGGGATCCTTGTCCGGTTTGGGGATCAAGGGGATGCTGGCCTCATAAAATGAGTTTGGAAGTTTTCCTTCCATTTCTATTTTTTGGAACAGTTTCAGGAGAATAGGAATTAATTCTTCTTTAAATGTTTGGTAGAATTCCCCTGGGTAGCCATCTGACCCTAGGCTTTTGTTTGTTTGAACATTTTTGATGACTGTTTCAATCTCCTTACTGGTTATGGGCCTATTCAGGTTTTCTATTTCTTCCTGGTTCAGTTTTGGCAGTTTATATGTCTCTAGGAAAGCATCCATTTCTTCCAGATTGTCAAATTTGTTGGCCTAGAGTTGCTCATAATATGTTCTTATGATTGTTTGTATTTCCTTGGTGTTGGTTGTGATCTCTGCTCTTTCATTCATGATTTTATTTATTTGGGTCCTTTCTCTTTTCTTTTGGATAAGTCTGGCCAGGGGTTTATCAATCTTATTAATTCTTTCAACGAACCAGCTCCTAGTTTCATTGATTTGTTCTATTGTTTTTTTTTTTTTTGGTTTCTATTTCATTGATTTCTGCTTTGATCTTTATTATTTCTCTTCTCCTGCTGGGTTTAGGCTTTCTTTGTTGTTCTTTCTCGAGCTCTTTTAGGTGTAGGGTTAGGTTGTGTATTTGAGACCTTTCCTGTTCCTTGAGAAAGGCTTGTATCGCTATATATTTTCCTCTCAGGACTGCTTTTGCTGTGTCCTGCAGATTTTGGACCATTATCATTTGTTTTCATTATCATTTGTGTCCATGTTTTTTTTTTTTCAATTCTTTTTTAATTTCCTGGTTGACCCATTCATTCTTTAGAAGGATGCCGTTGTCTCCATGTATTTGTGCTCTTTCCAAATTTCCTCTTGTGATTGAGTTCCAGCTTCAGAGCATTGTGTTCTAAAAATATGCAGGGAATGATCCCCATCTTTTGATACCAGTTGAGACCTGATTTATGACCCAGGATTTTATCTATTCTGGAGAATGTTCCATGGGCGCTAGAGAAAAATGTGTATTCTGTTGCTTTGGGATGGAATGTTCTGAATATATCTGTGATGTCCATCTGCTCCAGTGTGTCATTTAAGACCTTTATTTCCTATGACCTGTCCATTTCAGTGAGGGGTGTGTTAATGTCTCCTACTATTATTGTATTCTTGTCAATGTGTTTCTTTGATTTTGTTATTAATTGGTTTATATAGTTGGCTGCTCCCATGATAGGGGCATAGATATTTAAAATTGTTAGATCTTCTTGTTGGACAGACCCTTTGAG
>RCUC01088621.1:0-10811 GCA_003697995.1 Taxidea taxus jeffersonii
GATTTGCTTGGGGAATCTGAAAGGAGAGCTCCTGTTCTTTGATTATGAGAAAGCTCCCAGGGGTCCAACATGGCAAGGAAGCGTGGCTACTTAATTTCTCTGCCCTGAAGAGGTCAGGGGTAGCTGAAAAAGAGCCAGGCCTGGCAAGGCCATGGGGTAGAGACACAAGGGTCAGATGGGAAGAAGCACCCCAGCAAGGGCCGAGATTAAAGACAGCGAGATAGTATGCAACCTGCCCTCAAGCCATTCCCCCTAGGGCCCTCAGCCTCTTACCACAACCAAGCAACCTGTCCTGGTAAGTGAGAGGGGACCCCACACTAATGAGGTAACACATGGAATGAACAGAGATCCTCTGATGTGATTGAGACTTTGTTTCAGGAGCCAGGCAGAGCAGGGACTTGATACGGAAATGCTGTGGTTGTGAATTTGGTGACATGTCTTGCACATCTGAGTTGTGGCCTGAGATTCACACCCACTTTATAATGACACAGAGAACCCAAAAGTTAGAATATCAAGTCCTGGATGCCTGGATGTCTCAGTCAGTTAAGCATCTGCCTTCAGCTTAGGTTATGATTCTAGAGTCCCAGGATCTTGTCCCTCATTGTGTTTCCCACTCAGTGGGGAGTCTGCTTCTCCCTCCAACCACCCCCACCCATGCTCTCTCCCTTTCTCTCAAATAAATAAGTAAAATCTTTTTTAAAAATGTCAAGCCCTAAAGGCAGAAGTCTTGCAACTTTTAAATAAAAGTTTTTAAAAATGCTGCCTTAGAGTCTAGTCTTCTAAGGCACTCTGTTATATAGACATGCGAATCTACACACAGGAAAGGTCTAGCCTTTGGGGGAGGCACTTTGATATACAAACAAAGTGAAACAAAAAAATGCACTTAACCGTCAGCCCAGCATTTTATTTCCCAGCATGGGCCTTAGAAAAATAATTGCCCACATAGTACACTGGAAAGAATGTGAAGGATTTTCAGAGTTGTGTTGTTTATAACAGTGAAAAATTGGAAATACCCTTAATGTCAGTCAACAGGGGAGTGGTTAAATAAACAGCTGCATCTTCACACTACTGAACGGCAAGTTTTCAAAACGTGTCAGGTTTTATATTGTTCTGAAGTGGAAAAATCCTCAAGACAGAAATTTGAAAAGCAAGATATGGAACGATACACACCATATGGTATTATTTATGTAAACACACATGTAGCAAATGGTTAACTCCAAGGCAAGGACTACAGTTGGGAGATTGAAGGTTAAGGTAGCTGTGTTCGCTTTATGGGGATGGTTCAAATATTTTACAGCGAGAATATATTCAGGTAGTGTTACCATTTTGTTTTAATTGCCACCTTGTAACAGATGGGAAACAGAGAGTACAAATGAGGATAATTTGAGAAAATTTTAATTAAGGGACCATTTGTAAAGTTACAGGTAGGGTTCAGGAGAACTACGTAGGAGATCCATGTGGAAACAAGAAGGAGAAAGTTAGGTAGTGACATTTCCAGGAGGAGAACCACGACCTGTGTTTGAAGGATACAGCCTATGAGAGGAGTTAGGAAATAAATTCCCTGAGGTCGTTCTCCTTCCCTCCAGTCACCTGTGGGAGCTGCCCACTGGCCAAAGCCAATGGGAAACCAGAGGGTAAGGGAATTGTTGATACAGTCCATAGTGTGAGAGTCCTGGAGCAGAAAGGAGAGGACGATGTGATAGATAGTTATCATACCTACTGTACAAAGGGCTGCCATAATTGATAAAAGGACAAAGAGCTCACAAAATGTTGGGATGTTTGACTAAATGTCACCCTACCCCTTTCCTGAATTCTGAACAAATTGAGATCTATGACAAAGAGGAAGGCAGATGGGAGCCAAGTATGGTGAGACTTTTACCCATGACCCCCCCAGGAAATATTTGGCAACGTCTAGAGGCATTTTCGGTTGTCTCAGCTCGGTGGGAGGAGAGTGGGTGTTACTGGCATCAACTGGGTTGAGGCCAGGGATGCTGCAAAACGGGACCAGTCCCCCAAAAAGAATTATCACACCCTAAGTGCCAGTTGTACCAAAGTTGAGATATTCTGCCTCAAGACTTACCCATAAAATAGTTTTTTAAAAAAAGATTTTATTTATTTATTTGACAGAGAGAGATCACAAGTAGGCAGAGAGGCAGGCAGAGAGAGAGAGGGAAGCAGGCTCCCTGCTGAGCAGAGGGCCCGATGCGGGGCTCGATCCCATGACCCTGAGATCCCCAGAGTGGAAGGCAGCGGCTTAATCCACTGAGCCACCCAGGCGCCCCAACAATACATTTTAAATAGTTGTAATGTCTTTAAGTATCCTTCTGTATTAACTCGTCAAAATATAAACATCTTTTTTTTTTTCCTAATTACAAAAGGAATAACCACTAAATGTGAAAGAAATGCCAGCAGTGTCTAGAAAAGAAGGGGGGTGCAGTATTTGGGTTGGGAAACTGTGACTTCAGTTGGCACGAACAACTAAACAACAGAAGCTTCAGGGGCCGGACAGGCTCAAGAGCGTCATGAGGACACCAGGTGCTTTCTGTCTCTTCTTGGCTGTTTTTGGGGACCTCATCTGCAAGCCTGTTCTCCTCGGCATCACAAGATGGCTTTCTCTGTCAATCAGCGATGCATAGTCCCTTCTTACGTCCCTCTCCAGGGGAATGTCAATTTGTTCTTTAGGTCCAATGGCATCAACTTGTGTCATATGATCTCCCTGACCAATGACAGTCACGGGGCAATCCTAATCGCTCATGAACTAGGCCTGGTCAGATACAGAGCCCAGGGGTGGGGTCAGTCTGTTCTGAAGGGCATGACTACATGAAGAGCGGTGCACACCTAAACCCCGTGGGAATTCTGTCAGGAAAGATGGAAGGAGAGTGTGTGGTTAGATAAGCAGTCAACGGTGTTCGCTTCCATACTCCCCTGTGGCTATCCAACATGCCTACACCCTTTCCCATCTATCATTAAAAAATATATATATATATTTATTTTAGAGGGAGCACATGAGCCAGGGGAGGGGCAGTGGGAGAGGGGGAGAAAGAAAGAGAGAGAGAGAATCCTCACGGTGACTTCCTGCTGAACAGGGAGCCCAACATGGGGCTCAACTCCATGACCCAGTGATCATGACCTGAGCTGAAATCAAGAGTCAGCCACTTAACCAACTGATCCACCCAGGCGCCCCTCCCATCTAGCAGTTTTAAACAATAACCACAGCTTTGCAAAATTTCCACAGTCCTTTTCTTTTTTTTTAAAGATTATTTATTTATTTATTTATTTGACAGACAGAGATCACAAGCAGGCAGAGAGGCAGGCAGAGAGAGAGGGAGATACAGGCTCCCCGCCAAGCAGAGAGCCCGATGTGGGGCTCGATCCCAGGACCCTGGAATCATGACCCGAGCCGAAGGCAGAGGCTTTAACCCACTGAGCCACCCAGGTGCCCCCCCGCAGTCCTTTTCTGAAGGAAGGTAGCAAGGGGTCTTCAGACTCCTGCATACGTTGTAAGTCCTGGGTCTCTGGGGGGTCTGCAGACCTCTTCACTCTGTTATTTTAATCATATGTTGTGGTTCTGGTTGTTGAATTCAGGTAGGAATAGAAGGAATTTTCTGAAATTTTCTTCCAATATCAGCTTGTCTTTTTTCTGATGTGTTTTGAGCTCTACTCTTCCTTTTTTTTTTCTTTTCTTTTACGGGGTGTGGGGGTGGGCAGAATTATCACACGGACCCCAAGATGGGTTCTTTCTCGCTTAGTCATTTTGACGTCATTACAGTTGTTCACAGGCCTGTGCTTCGCTCCCAAAACAATCCCCACGTGGTCTTTTGCTTATCTCCCTGCTTCCCTGAGCATGGCTTGCTTCTTCCCTGAGAAACGTGATTTGGCTGGTTCTTGGAGCTACATCATTTGTATGTATGTGTCCCAAAGCTGCCTGAGGAGAGCAGGCAGGGCAGTGCTTCCACGAGCTGTCAAAGCTGGGAACAATTTCCGCATTCATTTTATTTTTTCTTGTATTGAAACCTTTGAGTAGAGGTGGGGTCCAAGGAACAGAGCATCTACCTTGTCCCGCGGATAGTGGTGGGTCTGGGGATTTGGGTCTGTCTCCCTTCTTCCGCTGATCGAAGCTGGAAGTAGGGTCCTGCCAGGTGGTGTGAAAGTCATGTCTTGTGTGGCTGCCGGCACGTTCTTCCACTCAGCTCCCTCTGCCCTGGGCTGCCAGCCCCGCAGAGATATTTGCTGCTAAAAACTAATTTCTGGACTCTCTCCCACCACTGTGTCCTTCGACTGTTGTTTGGCTTTACGAGGAGGAAAAAGAGCCCCAAGTGGAACATTCCAGATCTTGTCTCTTGCCAACTCAAGCCCCTATTTCCTGTCCTTCCAAAGTGAGAATTATTTTTAGTGGGATTTTCAGAAATTCTGCCTCTTCTCACCACTTTGTACATTTCACTCCAAAAAGGGAGTTGTCAGTTGATTCCCAGAATTTTATATCGTTAGGCTTAATTGTTTTATATTTCTGGAGGTCTGTAATATGAGGTTGAGAAAATCCCCTAGACTCTTTGTTGGATGATGCTTTCCTTGGTGTATCTTGTTTTATTCATTCCAGTGAGCCTTGGAAGGAGATTTTTATAAACCCACTAATACACTGATCTTTCTTGGATGCTCCCAGAGCACGTTTGGTGGTTACACATCATCCCAATCACATGGGTAAAGCTAAATGTACTTCACCAGTTTCCAATTGGCAAATGGTTAGGTGATTTCCAATTTTTCCATCACTATAAAAAAAAGTTATAAAAACCTAATACATGATATTTGCACATGTCTTTGATTATTTCATTAGTAAATGACCACATTTTCAAAATATAAGGGAACTAAGCTCTATGTGGCCTCTTCTTAGCATTGTCTTTGTTTTTCCGTTAAGTGGTTCTAAATAAAAACCATCATAACACTCCTTGGCCACATTGTAGGTGCCTTTCAGCACCTTCTCTTCCAACCAGACCATATGTTGACCCAGATAAACTAATCCCTGTACCCAGGAACATGATCGGTCTGCTAGGGATGCTCATTCTCCTTATTTCTACTCTCCTTCTGCAAACACTCTGGGTCCTTTATCATCCACAGCTTCTCTCCATGAACTTTCTACTTACTCCCTGGCATTTTCAGCTGTTTTTCTCCACATACATCTGAAGTTTTCGGGTCCCTTTCTACCAAGGCTTTAGCTTGTGAAAATCAATGAGATAAAAGTAACAGCCATCTGCTTCTTACCACTCTGCTCCTCAAAAGAAAATATCATATACACACATGCTCTCACACATGCTGAAATCCTGATGTACCACCACCAATTAGGCAGAAACCAATAATCTTGTGTTTTATCAAGCCGTGAAGACCACCAGCACGAAAACTCTCAGAGGTGCTTGTTAAAATCCAAATTCCTGGACTGTGCCTCAGGTTAACTGGATTAAAAATCTCTACGGATATAGGGGACCAGGAATTTGTGTTTCATTGATTTCTCTAATGATTCTGGTACTTACTAAAATATGTCAGCTTACCTAACTTACGAGAATTCTTTTTTTTTCTTTTTTTTAAAGACTTAATTTATCCATTTGACAGAGAGATCACAGGCAGGCAGAGAGAGAGAGAGAGAGATGGGGAAGCAGGCTCCCTAGCTAGTAGAGAGCCTGATGTGAGGCTCGATCCCAAGACCCTGGGATCATGACCCGAGCCGAAGTCAGAGGCTTTAGCCCACTGAGCCACCCAGGCACCCACGAGAATTCTTATATCAAAGCTCAACTCTGCATGAGCTGACACAGCAACTCCCTTTCTATGATGCTTTTTAAATAAAAATTGTATTAATCATGTGTCTAAATTGATGGTAGTATCAGGGACCCTGGGCAGCTCAGTGGGCTGGACTTCCGACTCTTGGTTTGGGCTTGGGCCATAGGTCAGAGTCACGGGATCGAGCCCCACATGTGCGGCATAGAGCCTGCTTGGGATTCTCTCCTTCTCTCTCTGCCCCTCCCCCTGCCACTTACTTTCTCTCTCTCTCTCAAAAATTAATTAATTAACCAACTAGTGGTAATACTGACACAATCTCCACAAATCCAAAGAACCCTGGGTGATAGAGTTTACAAGAATAATCACATCTGGTACTCCTCTCCTTCCTACTTCCTTGTGTCTTGCTTGGGATCATGTGACCAGTTCTGGCCACTGGGCTGTGAATAGGATTTAGTTGAGTTCATACTATGCCCTTGTATGGTGCCCGTGAAGCCATGCACTAAGACTGAAGTGTCATAAGATAGTAGAGCCAGTGTCAGCTTAAGTTTCTGATGGTTTGTGGAACACAACCAGTGTCCACCTTCGATGCAGCGTGAGCCAGAAATAAGTTATAGAGATTTTTAAGGTTATTTGTCATGCAGCATAACCTAGTCCTATTCTGAACAATACTAAAACCCTCATTTCTTATTCATCCATCAGTGTATTTTTTTAAGACTTTATGTATTTGAGAGAGAGAGAGAGAGAGAGAGACCTTGAGAGAGAGATCACGAGCAAGGGAGAGGGAAAGAGGGAGAAGGAGACTCCCCACCAAGCAGGGAGCCCAATGCAAGACTCGATCCCAAGACCCTGGGATCATGGCCTGAGCCAAAGGCAAACCACCCAGGAGCCCTCCATCAGTGTATCTGAGTGTCTTCTGATCATTTAAAATTTGGTTATAATAAGAAATCTCCAGTTCTATAAATCTGAGCTTTATTCAAGTATTGACCTCCAAAAATAAATTTTCTATCCTTATAAATGATTTTACCAATTTGAATTTGTGTAAATGAGAGAAAACTTTCTGTGGGTGGTAGAAGGGTATTAGGAAACTTGATGACCTAGAAAAAGGAAGAGAGGTAAAGAGGTGCCTGGGTGGCTCAGTCAAGCATCTACCTTTGGCTCAGGTCATGATCCCAGAGTCTGGGGACTGAGCCCTGCATTGGGCTCCCTATTCAGTGGGGAGTCTCCTTCTCCCTCTGCCTTCACCTCCCCCTGCTAATTCTCTCTCTCAAATAAATAAAATCTTAAAAAAATAAAAAAGGAAGTGAGGTAAAAATGAGTCGGTCAGTGGTTGACCTGGAAAAAAACCTCAGAACTTGCTCTGTTACCTGGTTTGACAACCATTCACTTTTCTTTTCTTTTTTTTCTTTTTCTTCTTCTTCTTTTTTTTGTTTTTTCCTACTTTTTCCTTACCACTAACCATGGTAGGAAACCTCAAATTTCTCTTCAGTCCAAAATGCACATGCACTATGATCACTGTATTTTATACAATATGCTATAATTTTATATGTAACATGCTATAATATACATTTAGCTTGCTGCACTGTTAACGGTTGAATCCCACTGCCTTTGTGATTTCTGATTAGCTTACTCAGTTCTAGTTGTGGCTCAGTTCAGACATATCTGCTGATTTTTTAACTCAGGGCAAGTCTTAGAAACGGAGCCCCTGTGAGGGTAGAAGTGGTCTTCTTAATCCCCCAGCCCTATCCCCAGGTCTGTAAGACAGAGGAAAAGGACCTCGCATCCCTTTGCTCCTTTTGACGTGAGTTCTTTGAGTCTCGAGGCCTCAGCAGCAGCAGCAGCTGACAAAGATACAGGACAACGAAAAGTGGGGACAGAGAGAGGAAGAGGTGGTAAGAATTTCTTCATGCTAGCCATTCCCTTTTTGTCCTTCTTCACTTTCTTTTCCTTCTATTTGCCTTCCTTCTTTTCTGTTAGCATAATCTCTGCTTTCTACTTTCTGTTTGTCTTTGTCCTACTTCTCTGATTGTTTAGCATGTAACTTATTTAAATGTCACGAGCATCATTTAGAATCTGATATGGTCTATGAACTCTCCTGGGGAAAGTGCACATAAACTATATTTAGAGCCTCAAATTAAGTAAACTCTATAAGAAACAGATATTCTACCCTCAACTAAAAGTCTCTAAATTCTCTCCTACTACAGCATTCATCTGAAATCTATTTGCATTGTAAGACTCAGCCCCTGGCACTTTCTTGGAATGTTTCAGTTGCATTTTCTGGGTCACAGATTCTTGATGGTTACTCAGAAAACTCCTCTCAGGAGTCAGGCCGGAGTGGTGGAAAGAGCATGAACTTCGGAACAGCCCGTGCCTGGATTAAATAATGGCTTTCCTGCTTGTTAGCCGTGTGACAATGGAAAACATATGGAATTCCTTGCAGGTCCCTCATCTCATCTCTCATCGCTTGTCTTTTACACGCAAGGTAAAATATGGAGTGAGGGTTATGGAACTCGTTTTGGCCTGCAGCTGTATCTCGCATTCTCTCTGGAATGAAGGGCGGCTCTTAGCACTCATGGTCACTCTCATGAAACTCAGTGGGAAACCTAAGACCACAAAAAAATCGAAAAGCAGTATTTTCTCTCATAGGCAAGACAGAAATCATGCACATTATGAGTGAGACTTAAGAGCCCAATCTGATGCCCCCAAAGGATTATTTCTTCCTTACCTTCTTTTTTAAAAAAAGATTTTATTTATTTGACAGACAGAGATCATAAGTAGGCAGAGAGGCAGGCAGAGAGAGAGGGGGAAGCGGGCTCCCTGCCGAGCAGAGAGCCCGATGCGGGGCTGGATCCCAGGACCCTGAGATCATGACCTGAGCCGAAGGCAGAGGCTTTAACCCACTGAGCCACCCAGGCACCCCTCTTCCTTACCTTCTTAATCTTTGAGAGATCCCTTCATAGGACTGATTTTCTGTTTCTCCGTACTTCTTCATATCATGTAATACCTGCTCTTCAGGATTCTTCTCTCTCATTACTTAAAAATTCTTTCTGAGTAGGAGAAAACCTTCTCATTTCAGCATGCTAGGCTTTAGTTCATCAAAGACTTATCAGCTCCTCTAAATTTCCTATCTAACAAGTTATAAAGAAGTCTGAATTCACACTCATCTCTTCCCTACACACTAGTACCAACTGCTTTTGCATTGTATACACATAAGGCCCCATTTGATTCTAGACAGACTATAGTTGGTTATGTATTGTTATTACTCTGTACTCAAAACCAAAAATTTCAAATAAGATGTAGAATCAAAAATTCTTCTCTAAATATAAAAAAGTCACAGAACCTGTAATACATTCTATTGTGCCTCTTTATAAAGCTCCACTCCAAAAGAAAACTTTTTTTTAAAGATTTTATTTATTTATTTTGATAGAGAGAGATCACAAATAAGCAGAGAGGCAGGCAGAGAGAGGGGGGGAAGCAGGCTCCCTGCCAAGCAGAGAGCCCGATGTGGGGCTCAATCCCAGGAGCCTGAGACCATGACCTGAGCCGAAGGCAGAGGCTTTAACCCACTGAGCCACCCAGGCGCCCCCAAAAGAAAACTTTAAAGGGAATAGGAATACATTCTCTTTCTTTTCCTAACATAAAAGAGCCATTTCTCCTGGGTTTTAAATGATTTGGTCTTAATCTTCCATTTACCTCTGTGGGTTTAACACAAATCATTTCAGAATGTCAGAAGGTGTTACCAAGTTTGATATCCCTTCTCCAAGATGGTATTAGAAATTTCATGCAGGGGTTCCCGCTGAGTGTGGAGAGGAAGTTTGAGACTGTACCCCATTCAAAGAGTGCTCAGCTCAGGGTTCACTGGACAGAGGAGGGAGGAAAAAGAGGAGTAAAGACAATTATAGTTCCAGAAAAGTTGCCCCTTCCTCACCTTGGACCACGTTTTCAGGTTATCACAAAAGGATGGGAATCAGGACTTAAGTATGAGAACAGCAAAGGATTTGTTTGGTTGAAGCTTTAGGGCAGGTATAACATTGGAGGAGGAGCAAATGCAGGCATGAGGTCTGCCTTGGTCCCAGCTAGAAAGGCAACCCCTTGTCCTGGGGTGGGGGTGGGGGATGGGTCATCTGAGTTCCTTCCAGAGCTGTGTGAGGAGTGGAGGAAACTTGGTGGGGAAGGCAGAGGAGGAGGGTTAAGCATGAACTTGATTCTCTACTCTCTTTGTCTGACAGCTATGGTCAGGGCTCGCCTGGTAGCCATGAACCAGCCCTGCGGCACAGAAACTTCTGTCTACACCACAGAGATGACCTTACCATGGGCTTACATGAATTCACCCTTCCAGGCTCACAATGCATGTTCTTCTTGCAAAAGGACATCCTGATGATCTTGAACACTCTAGTGCACCGCCTAAATATCCCTTAGGTGATGACCTTAGTCCCCCAGCTGTGGGAGGCTGCCCACAGACCGCTCTCTGCTATTGGCCTCCTGGGAAGTTGCCTCAGCTGAAGAGAAGTGCCTCACCCAAGGTTCTACACCCTTCCCAGTGGCCCGTATCCAGTGACTCCTTGACCTAGACTTTGACACAAATGGGGCAGCTCTGAGAAGCCATCCCAAGTCCAGAGCTCTCCGTGGGGCCCCCGGGAGATTCTGTTGAGACTGCATTCACCACAGCCCAGTTTTGCATCGGCCCAATCCTGGATTCCCTCCCTTCCTCTCCCTCCCTCAGGTGAGATGCTGGGACCATTCCTTAGTAAAGGTCCTGCCTGCTTGTCTGCAGCTCAGTCAGTTTCCTGACTGACACTGATGTTTGCTTCACTATACTGGAAACAGTAGGGGGCACGTTCAGAATTTTACAGAAAGCTCTGCCTTAAATAAGGTGCAATTTCTTGAGAGACTTCTGACTGTGGACTGTCAATAGTGAGCCAACCTTATAAAACAAACGATTCAACTGGTGATAATTGTTTAGTTCCATGTTGAAAATGATGCCTTTAAGATTCGAAGGCTTAGCAAGAGGAACGTGAACTTGGAGTCTGAGGGGGTATGCGGGGGGG
>RCUC01088622.1:0-35626 GCA_003697995.1 Taxidea taxus jeffersonii
CTGCCTGATTGCGCCAGTTTCAGTTTTCAACAGGAGCTTGGGGGTCAGAGCCATGAAGTAGAAATGCCTGTCAGGGAACACACTAAATCTCCAAACAGGGTGTAATGCAGATTAAAAAAAAAATGCAAAGAAAAAAATTAAGTGCCTAAATGCTTGCTCGTAGGCTGCCCAGAATTAAACTTAGTGTGTGCATGGCATGTTTTCTCATCATACAAATCTTAAAAATCACTACAGAGAAGAGAGCTTGTTGGTCATTAAAGGCGGACCAGAACAATTCTACACCTAACTTAGTTTTTATATAGAACAATTCTGGGTAAATTTTCACTTTGAAAAAAATTCAGGTAGATGGAAGTTTGTTCCCCTTGCTTAAAAGGTTTAAAAACCTTTGGTTTAGTGAATATTGATACCTATTTTAATCCCTTGGGGATCCATCAATTAAAACTGGAATAAGGAGTCCAGAATGTATGCTTCAATATAGATGGCCAGCAAACTAGAAAACCCACATGTACCTAATGGGGAGTTGATGGTTTTAATGTTTGTTTCCTACCTATAACCAAACATCCCCCTCAGCCCTTTATTGACTCAATTTGATCAATAGCCTTTAGTGTAGAACCTTGTCTAAGGCATTTTAAAAGTAAGAGTAAATTGCGACTACTCCTCACTCTTCATCAATTGAACAATTTTCCAATATTACATGGGCATATTTGTCCTTACAGAAACTAGATTGTCATTTTCTAATAAAGTTTTCTGTGATTTTTACTCATTATTGTTTACTCTGCCAGATGACCATTGCAAGGGATGTCTTCATTACTCCAGTTCCTTTTGGGAACTGAGAGGTTAAAGTTCACAATGGCTAGTCAAACATATGGCTATTTTATCAAGTTTTTGCAGCAAGTTGTCCTTTTTTCCAAGATGTCAGGAAAAATTATATATATATAAAGTCTCTGGGAATTCAGAGACAAGAAACATTATTTCTACTTTCCAAGTTACCCTTTACCCTCAATTAAATAGACCGTGCTTATTTATAGCAATTGTTTTCAATCTTCAGCATCCATCAGAATCCTGGGATGGTTTGCTAAAATACAGATTACCAGGCTACACCCTCAGAATTTGTTATTCTAGGAATTCGCCTTTTTGTCAGATTCCCAAGTGATGCTGATGCTGCTTATTTTGCTACCACACTTTGAGAAGCATGTAGAAAGTTAGACAATGAAGTCACTCAGTTTAAGCTAACTATATTTAATTCTTGAGGAACATTTAGGCTTGCCATTCCCACATTCCCTAATTCATTTTTCTCTGTCTCCTTTATCATATTAAAACTACTGAATATATACTTCAAATTCCCTTGAAACGAGACTCAAATTCTCTTTTGGCTACATAGTTTTTCTTGCTTTTCGATTTCTTGCTTTTTGATTTATTCTAATATTATTATTTTTTTTCTAAATGCAGATATCTATTTCTAAATGCATATCTATATATGGCCATCTATTCATCTATTTCTGTTTTTAGTTCCAGGATTCCAGATGCTAGGTTAAGAACAAGAAAAAAATATTTTCATGTTGTGGTATTAAATCACATAGAATTCCTGCACTTACAGTGGATGTTTCTGATTCCAACAGTACTATCTGTTTGTCTTAGTGTATTTGCCCAGAAAACAGAGCATAAAGTGAAGGATGAAGTACTACTTGTGCATGACAAAATTCAGCCCCAGGAGCAGGAATACAGGGAGGAAAGACAGTGTGGCAGTGAAGGAGAGGGAGCCAAGAAGAGGATAATTTATTGTTGTTGTTTTTGGTTTGTTTTTTTTTGTTTGTTTTTTACCATGTCCAGAGCTTGGATATGAAGTACAAATTGCTCATTCTCCTGGGACTGCCTCATGAGAGGCTTTTAAATGACTGCTTTTTAGGGCAGTTCATTAAAAAAGAAGAACATAATATATTCTCCCACTGGTCAAAAGTGAGCCCCACAGGGCATTAAATTCCCTTGTACTTCCTAATACTGCACATGTGAGCACCAGAGGTTTTGGCATTCCATGCCTCATTATCAAGAGGGAAACCCCTAGATTTATGAACACAAAGGTGTCATCATGGTCAGACAGAAACAGGTTACTCCCAGTGGCCAAGACAGGTACAATGGCCAAATGCTCAAGAAACAGGAGAAAGCAAAGGAATCTAAAATGGTCATAACCGAAGGTATAATGCTCATTGTAGACAATTATCTTCCTTGTTTCTTCTGCCGTTTTATGACACTGTTGAGCACTTTGTTTTTCCAGTTCCTTGTTACCCTGACTTCTTGGAAATCAATCTGTCCTGACTCTCCTCTTATCTCTTGGTAACTCCTTATTAATCTTTTATGTGGGTACCTTTTCCTTTACATAACACTTAAATATTGCCTGGAGTTCTGTCGTTGGCCATCTTCTCACTTCTACTTTCCCTTGATAAGCCATCCCTTTAACTGATGTCTATATGTTCAAGGCCTCGAAATGCCTCTCCTGCTTCAATTTCTCTACTGAGCTGCAGACCCAGATAACTGGTGGCATGCTTCCTATCCCTACCTGATGTTTCATAGTAATTTCAGTATGGGCAAGGTTAAACAAGATACCTCCATTCCCAGAATTTGTTTCTCCTATAATTCTTAACATACCATTAGCCTTCACTTTCCCCATCTAATCTTCACATAATAGGAATGATTTTTTTTTTTTAAGGTCTTGAATTTGTCTAGTCCTCTCCATCCTTACTACTGTTATCATCATCTTTAGCTGGGATTATTGCCCCAGGATTTTAATGGGATAGTTCCATTTTAGGGTTCATTCTTACTCTACTGCTTAACTTTCCTCAGTTGTTCTTTAGTTTTCAAGATGAAGGACAAACATGTTGCCATGTCTTTACATGATGTGCTTTTTGCTTAACTTCTTCGGCTTAAGCATTCACTATTCCTAGAGTTGTCCTGAGCAGCCATCAAACAGAGTCATGGTCCCCGAATTTACCACACTGACTTATATTCTGGTTCATGGGCCAGCATTAAGTTCACCCTTCATGTGACTCATGTTTACAGATAAAAATTTAGCTTTCCTAGGAGGTCCTACCTTAACAGTCCTACACTAACCCAGACTTGTCATGCTTCTTATAGTTTTATTTTGTTTGCTCAGGTTGCACCATGCCTTTTCTTATCAAACACTGCAGGCAGGCAATCTGTATTCTAATATATTATGTACTTAAGCATTACCCTTCTTTAAATTGTGACTTGTGTTGAATATATCCTGATCTATATTAAATGGCCAATCTACATTTGAATTAATAACTAATAGTATTTACTAACAAAGTAATTTCATCAGTGTAACTTATACTATATGAGTTATCTCACATTATTGCCCCCCTTTTTTGGCTGAAGAAACTGAGGTTTATAGAAAATAAACTGTCTTAAGTCAGACAGCTAGTAAGTGACAAAGCCAGAGTCATCCTCAGGCCTATATGATTCTGAAACATTTGTCTTTACTGCAGAGCTACTTTGAAAGCACAAGGATTCAAATTCTCTCTGTCCCTTACCTGTTTACGGCTTGACTTGACAGCTATTAAAAGCCACATTACAATGTGCCAAAATTGGATAGCAATACTTGTGATGGATTTTTTAGACAAGATAAGCAAATATACTATACCAGCACAGAGTTTATAATAATCATTTGTTATTGTTTTTATTATTTCAGTTATTTACTTAAATTTTAAGAGACTAAGCAGGAGTAGAAAAATAGATCACTTGGTATGTCAAGAACAGACATAAAAATTTTTAGTTCTTCAAAATTTAATAGAACAGTAATTCTTTATTTTTCTAACAATAAGGGAAATAAAAACAATCATATCATGAAGCACTCTATAGATGGGAGACATTTTATTTGAAATTTATGGGAAATTACTGGGAGAAATAATATTAAAGAGGAAAATCCTCAAAGACAAGAGATCATTTTATTGTAACTTTACACCTAGAAGCGAACTGGCAAAAACAACTGTGTTACGTTTACCTGGGTTGAACACCAAGGGGAGCCAGTAGAGTAACATTTAACATTGAAGACCTGAGGAAAACCTCCTAAGGCAGCCTTGCACTTCTTGGCTTCCCTGTTAGTCTTTGTTCTTGATATATTTTTCTTAAGAGGATTCAAGAGTAATACATTTTACTGCTAGTGACTTTTACCGATGACTTCTTTTAAAGGGTTAAGGGAATATATGTATATTATGTATATATCCTTACCCATATATGCACCAACCAACCATCTATATATGAAGTCAAACATATTTAACAAGGCTAATTTTCTTACTGATTTAATAGGGCTCAATAAATGGAAACTGTGCAGTCAGAATAATGAAAAGAGGACATAATTTATCTCATTCTGTTTGTGTCCTTTCTATGTTCTTTTGTCCTTTGATTGCACTGGTGGATAATATTATTTTGTTCCCAAGGAAATATGTCCCTTTGATTAGGTTGTAGATATTCTCTCATTTGTCACTGTTCTATCAAGCTATGCCATGTAACAGCAGGAACTCTTGATTATTTAATTGCTTGTAAGAACTCATTAAATCTGACTATCAATCATGGGACATATGGTAAACATCACCCAATGGCGTGAGAGGTTGTCGCAATGATCTGTCACTAGGGCAAACCCTTTTTTCAGCAATACAGACTTTGGTTTAGTTGTCTGATCATGATTACTTTTAATTGATATTGATTTACAAGTCAGGGCCATCTAGTATCCTTAATCTACACTTTGAAGTTAATAATGTAAGCATTTATAATTTTATTAGAAACATACTCAAATGAATCTTTTCTGCTTTGTACCTAATTTTCTTCTGTAATAATTGAATTTATTCTTTTACAAACAGTCCATAATAAATTTTGAAATCTATTATTTTTCTTTGGATAGAATTCATATAGTACTCCTTAATAAATAGAGTTTACAAAGTCAACATCAATATGTTGTTATAATCAGTTTTGGGGAAAGAGTATCTTAGAGATTATTTCTGAAATGGTCCTTTTCAAATTAGAGAAAATCAAAACAACTGTTTTGCTAGGAGTACAATCATAAAGTTTAAAACTAGAGTATTGGGGTGCCTACACAGCTGAGTCTTTAAGTGTCTGCCTTAGGCTCAGGTCATGATCTCAGGGTCCTGGAATCAAACTCTGCATCGGGCTCCCTGCTCCTCAGGAAGCCTGATTCTCCCTCTCTCACTCTTCCTGCTTGTATTCCCTCTTTCACTGTCCCTCTTTCTGACAAAGAAATAAAATCTTAAAAAAAAACTAGAGTATTTTCCATTAAGTGAATATCTTAAAAATATTTACAGCAAAGATTTAAAAGAATCTAACCCTCCATTATTTTCAAGACTGGGGTATATGCTGCCTTTAGGAATTCAACATAAAGTTAAATTTAAAAAAGTTCTATCTCATCAAGCTTGTTTCATAGAAAACCATGCATCTAGAGTTTATCCAAGTTAGGTACATTAGAAGTGAGAAAAAAATAGTCCTAATCTCTCTCTTCAGATGGATTGATAAGCACTGAAGTCATCCGTAAATCACAATTCTAGCAACCTTCAGAATTGTATACCAGGGGCTTGTGCATGGGGAGGAACAAGTTTGGATTCTACTGATGAACATTATCAAAATCTCATTCAACAAATTTCTGTGTTTGCTGCTTACATTTCAGAAACAGTTCAGTGTGGTTCCTCAGGTCCCCTGGAGAACTGGAGTGATTAGAAGCTTTATTTTTCCTCCTGGCAAAAAAACCAACTAGTTGGATACTGTGGCTGTGAATTTTAGAATTTAAGACACTTCTTTCTGTTTTGAAAATATCTTCGGTAAATCAGGGCTGATAGGCCCATGATGTCAGAGACAGGACAATGGTAATAGAATAGCTACTTACTCTTTTGTACGTAGGAGTAGCCTTGATTGTAGGTGGGTGGGTTTTAAATGTGGGACTATCTTGTCTCAAGAAAAGAAGCATCACAAAGGCAAAAATTTTATCACAATATTTCACCCATAGGAATAGGTGCTCCATCCCTGTTGTTGCAAATCACAAGACTTCATTAGTTTTCAAGGCTTAATCATATTCTGTGTGTGTGTGTGTGTCTATCTCACATTTTCTTTATTTATCTTTCAGTGGACACTCAGGTTGTTTCCATGTCTTGGTTATTGTAAATAATGCTGCAATGAACATGGCAGTGCACATATGTTCCTGAATTGGTGTTTTTTGTTTTCTTCAAATACCCAGAGGCAGAATTGCTAGATTGTCTGATAGTTCTATTTTTAATTTTGTAAGGCATCTCCATACTGTTTTCCATAATGGCTGTACCAATTTACATTCTCACCAACAATGCAAAAGCATACCCTTTTCTCCTTATCTCTTCCAACATTAGCTATTTCTTGTCTTTTAGGTAATAGTCATTCAGACCTAAAATGAATAAAATCCTGCCTTTTGTGACAATATGGATGGACTCTGCAGGTATTATGCTAAGTGAAATAGGGAGAGAAAGACAAATACTATGATTGCATATGTTTGTGCAATCTAAACAGAACAAAATAGAAACAACAAATACCCAAAACCCAAAGCTGAAGAGAACAGACTGGTGCTTGGCAAAAATGGTGGATCAGGTTATGCCAAGTGGGTGGAGTCAAAAGGTACGTATCTTTAGCTATGAAATAGACAAGTCATGGGAAAGGGATGTACAGCATGAGGACTACAGTTCATATGACATTCAATATTTTAAAGTTGCTAAGAAAGTAGTTCTTAAAAGTTCTCATCACAAGAAAAAAATTCTAAAACTATTTATGGTGACAGAGGTGAAGGAGATTTGGTGTGGTGCTCATTTCCCAATATACACAAATATTGAATCACTACATTGTATTTCTGAAACTAATAGGTCAATTACACCTCAGTAAAAAATAAAAGTAGTTGTTCATTAATATCTATGCCATAAACGAATTAATGAATGAGTGAGTCAATTACTAGGATGCCAGTACACTTAAACCTTAAAGTGTTCCTGTGGGAGGAGAATATCTGTTTCTTAAAACTCCTGCAGTTAATATTAAGGCTATTATTCATTTTGGTCTACAATATGATAACACTTTATAAATAGTATCTCACTTAACCACATAGCAAGTTAATCCTTACAGAGTGGTTTTATAGGTTAAGCACTGTGGTAAACACTTTACTTGTGTTATCACATGTAAGTATTATTGTAAGCATGTCTTAGTAGGCACCATTATCAGTCCCAATTTACAGGAAAGGAAGCAGTGGTTTAGTGAGTTTAAGCAAACTGTGTAAAGAGATACAACTGGTAAATGACAGAGTCCAGATTGGAATCCAAGTCTGCTGACCTAAGTCTTCACTCATAACTCTAAAGCTGGTAAATATGGGGCCCTTGTACTCCTACTGTCTTCTTCCACTCTAGGCTAATTGGCTATGGCACATGTCCTCGGAACTCTTCTTGATATTGGGCCCCATGTAGGCCCAGTCCCTTGGTGCATGAGCAAAGTCATTTTGCCATTCGTGTGCTATTCTAAACTGCTTTTACCCACTAATAATATAGGTACAACTACATTTATTTATCATATATGCATAGAAGCAAAGCAATTCTAAATGGAATATGAGGAGAAAAGATAGTAAATCAAGATTCTGTGTGCCAAGTAAGAATGGTTGCACTGCCATTTTCCTTATAATGGTAGAGATCCTGAACCCACACAGCTGATGATCACTTTTCAGCTCACATCATGAAAGGTTAGATCTAGAGGAGAGTTTCCAACCCTGAAGGCCACTCAGTCTTATTTTTCTTACTAAGATGTAACTGAACACATCTGAAAAGCTTATTTGCTTGCCTTTCCCTGATTGCTAGGAGGGCAATTCCTCTTCCTGGGAAATAATTATTGAGTAAGGATACCCCCCTTTATTAAGCCACATATAACATTATCAAGTATACTATAAGACTAAATGCCCCTGTCTGTGAGGCTTGGCTTGGCACCAGTAAGGGCTCCTCACTTTGTGCGCCTATAACACTTTCCTCTTATCACAACACTGTCGCTCGTGCTTGTATTACAATTTATACCTTTGCATTTCTGTCATCGCTCGTAGACCCTGAACTCTGAGGGTAAACTCTTTTTAAGTCTATATTTTACCCCTATTTTACAAGTTATGCTGTGTAGACTTCATCTTGTAAATTCTGATGTACCTTAATTGAATGACTATATTAATGACACAAACTGGCATATGCCCAATTTTCACATTCCACTTTCTATTTTATTCTGTCAGTTTATATGCTTGATCTTCCTCATCTTTAGATTGCCCAAGGCACAGAGATTAAAGAGGTAAATGAAAATATTTATTACATTTAATAAAACCTATTTTCTTATCAAATTCAATTATTATATATATTCCAATTTTAATATATTCAAGTATTATTTTATTATTCAAATATTCAATCTGTTAACCTTTTGGGTATGTTACCAAAGCTGATTATGCCCATTACCCACAAGTCCTAGATATGCAAATTCTTGTGGACTGTTTAAAAAACCTCTATCCTTTAATGGATGAAATTAAAAGTGCTTGAGTTGTTGGGGTAAATGATAGGATTTCTAGAAGTAAATAGGATACCCTAATAAATATATATAGGTCTTCTCTATAGAAAATAAATTTACCCTTTGTAGTATCAGGAAAGCAATGCTGCCATATGGAACCAGTGAAAATGACAGAAAGAATACAGCATGGTCCTGTATTCATAGCACAGGCACTCTGGGATGCACTTGTCTTTTTATGATTAATTTAGACATTTTCACTAATAGATTCAAAGATAATTGCCAGATAAACAGCTGTGCTATCCCTACAACAGGAGAGGAAATGAGTAAGGGATATTAAATAAGGAAAAATGTTGCTCAGGTGCATTAATCTGGAAAATGGAGCTCATTGTAAGATGTTCTGTCTTCCTTGGTATTTGGATTTGAAAATTGAAGTATTAAGGCATAAGGACATGATAGGTCACCATGAGAAGGAATAATATCCTTATAAAGCCAAGGGATTATAATAACGTGATTACTTATGAGTAAATGAGTCTTGCTATTTCAGTTTTCAGCCTAGTACTAAAACTTACAGTATACCTAAGAGGAAATGTTCAAAATAATTTTTCTAAATGTATACAAACCCTGAGTCAAAACATGTGTCAGAAGGGTATGTGCTGTGGTGAGTGCTGTGAAGTGTATAAGACAGACGATTCACAGACCTGTACCCTGGAAGCAAATAATACATTATATGTTAATTAAAAAAAAACAACATGTGTCAGAGAATATTTGGGTTATTAAAAATAACTTATATTAGGTGTTCTCTTATTTATTTTAACATATTATTTTTGCAAAAAAAATACTTGTGATTGTTTAAATGTAACACACTGAAACCACCGAGGACTTCAAAATTGTTTTATGAAGTAACTGTTCCAGTTTCTAAATCAAACTTCTAGAAAACACATAGCCTATTTGTAAATATGGAAAAGGCAACCAGGCAGTATCATCAAATTTACTAAATTTGATTTGATGCCAAATGTAAATAGACAATTGAATTCAGAAGTTGCCTTAATACGTTAAGTAATATCTCAGATGCTTTGGTAATATTTATCTAAAACTGTTTTTCCTGTTCTATTTGCTTGCTCCAGTTTTAATGAGTATAGTGAGCCGCTATACTTCTAAAAATCTTTGCACATGTAAACTATCAACTCTGGCCTTTATAGACTTAGTATATTGATGGGAACTGCATTATACTAATTTTATGACTTTCAGATAGGTTAGTGCCAGTGAGGTCAGTTCAAGAGTAATGAATGTCATTTTAAAAGAAGCATAATTATTTTCATACTGATATTGCTGTGGAAAAATACCAAAGAGACTGTGAGATTATGCCACAAAGTAAAAAAACTGTTCCAGGAAGTAAGTGCATAAACTTGGCTGTGCAAGTGTACAGAAAAACCCATTAAAACCCATTAAAAGGACCCAAACTGTAGACAGAAAATAAAAAAGGATTGATCAGCTGCATCCATGAAGGCAATAGATTGTCCATTTATTAATTAAAAGTACATTTTATATATTGTGATGTGATAAATAGTTGGGCTGTATAGGTTAATTCCCTCAGATCTGCACCAAGGGCTATTAGCATTGATAAATTATGCACTATGACATTTAACATTTCTGATCGACGGTCTAAAGGAGTGCTGTACCTGCAGCTTTACTTCTGCTATTTACACAGCAGTTTCGTCTGGCTAGCATTCACTGTGAAGTATTCTCATACAAGTGGGACTATCCCTCAAATAAGCATGTGCTTTTGTGGTTGTGTGATTATACTAACAGAACAAGAATTAAGTCTCGTGGAGCATAACTGTCTCCATCAGATGACTTCTAGATATATGTAAATATTACTGGGTATCATTGGCATAATGAACTTAAATACCCCAATATATGGTACCTATTATATATACGATAAGGAAACCTATTTCCGTAGTTTTTATATTAATAGTATGTAATGCCATCAACTTATTTTTATACATTACTGTAAGGACATTATCAAAAGACAGACTTTGGGGCACCTGGGTGGCTCAGTGGGTTAAGCCTCTGCCTTCGGCTCGGGTCATGATCCCAGAGTCCTGGGATCGAGCCCCGCATCCGGCTCTCTGCTCAGTGGGGAGCCTGCTTCCCCATCTCTCTGCCTGCCTCTCTGCCTACTTGTGATCTCTCTCTGTCAAATAAATAAATTAAAAAAAAGTCTTAATAAAAAAAAGACAGACTTTTTTTTCATGTTTTTCCCCCAACACTTTATTCTATTTTTTTAAAAAATCAGCTTCTCTATTAACATTTCAAAAATATGTTTGAGAAATTTTCTCAACTATGCAAGATTTGTTTTAAAGACCTATTTACTTTAGAGAGAGACAGAGAGAGGGAGAGCATGTGCATGGGGGGAGGGGTAGAGGAGAAAGAGAGAAAGAGAATCTCTGGCAGACCCTCCCCACTAAGAGCAGAGCCCAAGGGTGGGCCAAATCCCAGGATCCTGAGGTCCCGACCAAGCCAAAATCAAGAACCAGTACTTAACTGAATGAGCCACCCAGTGCCCCCAAACTATGTAAACCTTTAAAAATCCATCCAAATAGTTATTTTTAAGGGCCATGCTTTAAGGACTCTGTATGCACAAAGAGTTCATTTGGGAAAAGTGGAACACACAGTGAAGTAGAACTTAATAAAATATGTACTAGGCAACACTTGCATATGTTATCACATATAAGTAAGACATTTTTCATCTTATCAAAGTATGTTCATCTTTATTATCTTAATCTTGCCAACTATTCCCTAAGACACCAAGGAAAAAGTTTCTACCTTCAGTGAAAAAGACTTCAGGCGTTTAAATGGTTTGCCAAAACTAAGAGGTGGGAAACCAATAACCAAAATCCAGTTTATTCAAATCCTGTTTATGGCCTTTTCTGTTACAGCACACTATCTCTTTTTATTCAAAGGTACCCTAAAAATGATGGAAAGTAAATAGTAGCTATTAAGTGTCAAGTATATGTCAACTATATATCCTTGTTTATTTCATCTGATAAAAACCCAGGCTAATTTCATTAACTATATGAATTATCCCACCCTGATGCAAATCCAATAACAGACATCTAATATAGTAGCTCTCAAGTGTAACTACACAATCAGCTGCCCATGGAATCAGCAAACTGTAAAGATGTGGAGATACATACTTCTAGTCAAGACAAACTAACAGGAACTAGATTCAGCCCACCTTATACTATTAGAAGACAAAGTACACACATACAGATAAAACCTAGTCAAAAAATTGTTTTCAAGACATTAGACATCAGGCAATGAAGGAAAGTGATCCCTGAAAGAAAGGAAGCAAATGAGTTGAGCCCTACAATAATTTCAATTTAATGTTTTGAGAGCATTTGCTGGCAAATGGAGGGAATCTAGGCAGAGTCTGATGGACTTCAGGAGGGGACGATGCTAAGAGTCCCAGCAAAGGCAGCTAAAGTGTATAGAACAGAGTGCCAGAAAGGACAGAAGTGTACAAGGAGAGAATCCCAGAGGTTTATTGAAGGTTTCCTTGATTATTCAGCATATTATTGATGTGTGAAAAGTAGCCAAGGCTGGGGAAAGAATTACCCAAAGGATTGGAGGGAGTACCAGTATTTTACATAGAGCTAAGAAGAGTGTCCCCACTAGCCCAACCAAAAGTCATTATAAGTCATTGGAGAGATTACCAAAAGTATCTTCAGTATTGGGGAACCTATACCCTCAGTACAGGTTAATGCTCTGGTCCTACTTTAAGAAGCTTGGGGTGCCTGGGTGGCTCAGTCAGTTAAGTGTCCAACTCTTGATTTTGGCTCAGGTCACAATCTCAGAGTTATGAGATTGAGCCCCGCATCAGGCTCTGTGCTGCTGATTGTGGAGACAGCTTAAGATTCTCTCTCCCTCTCCCTTGCTCACATTTTTCCTCCTCATTCTCTGCCCCCCACCATCACCTCTCTCTCTCTCTCTCAAAAAAAAAAAAAATCTCAAAACCAAAACATTAAGAGATCAAACTATTTCCAGGTAACTCAACTATGTCTAAGAAACTAGCAGAAGAATGTTTATAGAAATTTAAAACTGTTCTGGGTTAGCAAGGTAAAATTCAGATGGCTAATACCCAATTAAAAAAAATAGAATTTTTTAAAGAAGAAAAATATGACCCAACCCTAATGAGAAGAAATTATGAAATGAACAGAAGAAACACATTAAGTTCATCAGGGAGCTATGGACAAGTGTTGAGTAGCTTAACATTCGTGTAATTTGTGTTCCTGAAAGACAGAAAAAAAGGGAGCTGACATAAATATTTGAAGTGATAACAGCCAAAATTTTTCCAATTTTGATAAAATGCAGATCCAAAAATCTTAATGAATCCCAACCATAAGAAACATAAAGAGAAGTACACAAAACAAATCATAATCAAGTTTTATAAAAGCAACCATTAAAGAGAAAAATCATAAAAGCATCCAAGGAAACAAGTAACATTATGGAGAAAACAAAACAAGAAACTCTCATTGAAACAATGCAAGTAAGAAGACAGTGGCATAACATTTTTAAAGCGCAGAAGCTAAGAAGAAACCAATCCCCAAACCTGTGAACCTACAATTTGTTTTCAGGAAGTATTATCTTTAAAAACAAAAGTTAAATATTTTTTTTCAGACATATAGAAGCTGAAAGAGTTCATAATCAACATAAATGTATTAGGAGAAATGTTAAAGGATGTCATTCAAGAAGAAAATGGACATGTAGATTAATAAAAGGAATGAAGACCATAAAAATAGTAATTATACTGGAAAATACGCAATGTTTATAAATACTTCATCTCATTAGATAATTAACTGCTTAAACAAAAATAATAGCAATGTGGAAGAGTTTATAAATTATTTAGGTGTATGAGAATTTAGTACAAAGACTAAGAGGCGAAGAAAGAAAAGATGTTATTCTAAGGCATTATAGCACACATAAGATGGTATAACCTCTGAAAGCAGGTTGTTAAGTTCAAGATATGTACTACAAACCCTAAAATAACAGCTAAAATTAAGAGGTATTGTTGATGTAGGAGAAAAAAAATAAAAAATACATTAAATCTCAAACTAGAAAAATAAATACCAAGCTAACACTAACATTAAGAAAGCTACAGTAACTATAAGAATATCAGACAAAGTCTACTTCAGAGCAAAGATCACCAGTGACAAAGGGTCATTTCATAATGATGAAGGGGTCAATTAACCAAAGAAGCAAACAAAATCCTAAACATACATACATCTAACAAAGGTGCTTCAAAATACATCGAACAAAAACTGACAGAAGAATAGACAAATTCAGTTGTAATCGGAGAATCAATATCAACGAGAAGCAGAAGTAGTATTATATCCCCAATAATCCATGGGGATATAAAATACTTGAACAACACTATCAACCAATTTGACCTAAATATTCTACCCAACAGCAGTAGAACACCTATTTCTGTCAAGAGCACACGGACCATTTACCAAGATAAATGGTATTCTGAGCAGTGAAAGTTGTCTCCCATTTCAAAATATCAAGCTATGCCAATCATGTTCTCTAGTCACAATGGAATTACATTAGAAATCAAAACCAAAATGTTTCCTGGAAAGTACCAAATATTGAAAACTAAATACACTTCAAACAACCTTGAAGAGGAAAATATAAAGTAGTATTAGATAACAATTGGAAACAAATGAAAATAAAATTACAAGACATCAAAATTTGTGAAATGTAGCTAAAGCAGTACTTGCAGAAGAATGTAAAACACTTAATGCCAATATTAGAAAAGAAGGAAGTTTATAAATCAGTAACCTCCAGCTTTCACCTTGAATAACTAGGTAAAGAACATATCAACCCCAAAATAAAACAAGCAAAGAAAATAAATATAAGGGAAAACATTAATGTAATAGAAAGCAGAAAAGCAATGGGAAAAAAAAATCAATCAAATCCAATACTGTTTGTTTGAAGTGATCAAAGAAATTTATATACGTCTAGCTAAACTGCTAAGAAAAAAACCAGAAAGCTGTAACCTAACCAATATCAGAATTGAGATATATTGTAATATCACTATAGAATCCACAAATATTCAAAGAATAGGGAAATATTAACAAATCTATGCAAATAAATTCTAGAACTTAATGAAATGGACAAATTCCCCAAAAGACACAAATACCTCTAGTTTATTCAAGATAAAATAGATAACCTGAGTAGCCTGAAAACTATTACCAAGGTTAAAGTTATGGTTAAAAACCTTCCCACAAAGACAATTTGAGGCCCAGTTGGCTTAAGTGAAAAATTCTACCTAACATATAAAGAATATTAAATCTGTGCAAAATCTTCCAGAAAACTAGAGAGAAGCACTGTCCTGATATCAAAACTAGACAAGAGATATTATAGGAAAACCACAGACCAATAACCTTCTGAGCATAGATATGATATTTCTACACAAGATTTTGACAAATTCTATGCAACATTTCATAAAATGGATAATACTTTATGACCAAGTGAGTCTTAAGCCAAGAACGCAAATTTGGCTTAACATTCAAAAGTGGAGAGGCAACGGGGGTGGAGGTTAAGGGGGTAGGAAAAGAATAAATGAAACAAGATGGTATCAGAAGGGAGACAAACCAAAAGAGACTCTTAATGTCATAAAACAAACTGAGGAGGGTGGGGGGGAGGGGGGTGGGAAGAGGGTGGTGGGGTTACATTATATGTTTAAATAAAAATAAAAATTAAAAAAAAAGTCATTAGGATTCCCAATATCAATAAACAACAAAAAATCATCTCAACAAATGTCAATGTCCATCAATAGATTAATAAACACAATGCTTTATAACCATACAATGGAATATTATTCATATGTAAAAAGAAATGAACTCTTGAATCCTATATGAGTATTAAAATAAAAATGGAGAGTAAAAAAATAAAAGCCTGTCAAAAGAGTATGTAATTGTTGAATCACCATTGTTTACCTGAAATTAATGTCAACTATACTTCAATTAAAAGTTAAAGAAAAAAGAATGTGTACTGTGTGGCTTATGTAAATGTATGGAAAGTGCAAACTTCTGTAGTGATAGAATGCACGTTAGTGAATCTCTGGGGAAGGTTAGGGGATGGATAAAGTAGGGAAAGCTGGGAAGAGCTCAATGAAATGCATTATAAATGGGCATAAGGACACTTTCAGGAGTGACGGATATATTATCTTTTTTTTTTAAGATTTTATTTATTTATTTATTTATTTTTACTTTATTTAAGCTTTATTTAAACATATGATGTAACCCCACCACCCTCACCCAACCCCTCTTCCCCCCACCCCCCTCAGTTTGTTTTATGACATTAAGAGTCTCTTTTGGTTTTTCTCCCTCCCGATCCCATCTTCTTTCATTTTTACTTTTCCTACCACCTTGACAGAGAGAGAGAGAGAGATCATAAGTAGGCAGAGAGGCAGGCAGAGAGAGGAGGAAGCAGGCTCCCCGCTGAGCAGAGAGCCCGATGCAGGGCTCGATCCCAGGAACCTGGGATCATGACCCGAGCTGAAGGCAGAGGCTTAACCCACTGAGCCACCCAGGTGCCCCCGGATATATTATCTTGATTGTAGGGATAGTTTCATGGGGGTTATACATGTCAAATCTTATCAAATTATACACCTTAAATATGTGCAGTTTATTTTGTGTTGGTTATATCTCAATGAGGTAGTTTTAAAACAAACTAGAATTTTAGGGTCCTTTTGATATGGATTATCAGAGTCTCCAGAATCATGGCCTGTGCCTCAGAGTTGGTCCCACTTGGCTGATGGAAGGGGGTAGGCTTTCACACTTGCTCCTGCCACCTCTTCCATCCCAGATTTCCAATAATTTTACTTGATTCTGGTAGAGGAACAATCTTTTTCTTTTTTTTTTTTTTAATTTTTGGAGTGTTATGTGAGCCAAACTTCAAGAAAATCTTTATGCCACCTGTTACTTATCATGTCTAAGAATCACTTAGAGAACTTTAGGACTCACCAACTGACCAGCAAATATGTACTTAAATACTTTATAGGAAATTCTGTTTTGGTGACATGATTGGTTCAGTACCAAAGCAATATCACTCAATGTAAATGTTTGGGCTTGGCTCTGAAAGCAACGTGTGAGAATATGCATAGGGACACTATCACAGAAGCCCCAAAGTATAAATAACATGTGTCCAATTTATAGAATAGGTAAGCAAATAGTGATGTATTTGTATGGGGGATACTATAGAGTAATGAAATACCGTATAGCTATATGCAACAAAATGGATGAATTAAACAAGTAACAGTGCTGGAGGAAATGAGTTATACACAAATGATACATGATTCCATTTTATGTAATGCCCAAAATCTAGTAAGTTAAGCAATAAAGTTAAAAATTGATCATGTTTATTTTGGGTAGGGATGTGGGAGAGTGATTGGGATGGGCACTAAGGTAGCCTTGTGGTGTGTTCATTAATGCACTGTATTTTTATTGGTTAGTGGCTATATGGATATGCTCACTTGATAATTCACAGCAGTAATTCACTAAAGGTAAACAAAAAAATTTTGCAAAGTCACAAAATTAGCCCCAGTAATTAGGAGTTACTTAGTAAGAGATCTATCTACCTGTGTCAGGTTCTTCATATTTTTAAGACCAAATTTTAATTCAGGTCAAGATATGGCAATTAAAAATCAGTTCAGCTATTTTATTATAATTCATATTATTTCTAGATGTCACCCAGAGTTAAAGTTCTATTTGTGGTAGAAATTACCATTTGACAGAAAAATATCAATTGCTATGAGCCACTTAGCCATGCCTAGGAGTTGATGGTTGTCTACTGGGGAATAACTTATTTGACTTACAGGACAATGAAGTTGTGAAAGCCAAACCTACCATAAAGTATAGATTATGGACCTTGTTCCTCTCATGGTCACTAAAATATCTAAATAATAGTTTTATCATTGACATGTATTATTATTTTTTTAAAGATTTTATTTATTTATTTGACAGAGATCACAAGTAGGCAGAGAGAGGCAGGCAGAGAGAGAGGAGGAAGCAGGCTCCCCGAGGAACAGAGAGCCCGACGTGGGGCTCGATCCCAGAACCCTGAGATCATGATCCAAGCCGAAGGCAGCGGCTTAATCCACTGAGCCACCCAGGTGCCCCTGACATGTATTATTTTTATTCTAACAACTATGTACCACCTTTCCCTGCCTTGAAATTTTAGTTTCAGTCCTACTAACATCTAGGAAGTCTAAACGATCAAAAACTTGTACTTGAAAAATTTGACACATTTATCAACAAACACTTCATTTTTCAATTCCTTTGGTGATAGACTGTTTCTGTGCTAGATAAGTGATGAATGTTCATTTCAAGGCTTGGTGGGAAATGCTTCTCACCTCTATCCCTGTTCTTTTTGTTGCCTGTTCATCATGTTTCAGATCCGTCTCTGAAATGTTGGGACAATATTCTGAGTGACCTATCTGTCACCTCAACCATGAGCACATTCAACACCAGCACATATTATATAGGGGTCGTGTGTAAAAGAAATGTGTTCTTTGACTTTGTCTGTGATAGCCTGTGATAGTGATGGTATCATTCTTCATGGTTTTAATTTCTTTTGGACTCCATCTCCATTTTATTGATTATTCTAGGTGGTGGAGTGAAAAGTCATCTCTTTTTTAGTAACTCACCCTCTTAGAGCTTTGAATTTCTCAACTTTAAAATGAAGTTTGTAACATCAATTTCCTAAGAGGATTTTAAAGATGATATGTAGTAACATATATAAACTTCCTAATCAAGTTATTGCCAGGTAATTTGTATATAATATTTAAAACTTCAAAGGTGGGGAAAGGCATAGGAGCAAGGAGGAAAAGAAGGAAATGGGGGTAGTAAAAAAAGGTTATAAAATTCATATAATAATATAAAACAATGATTAATATAAAAATATGAAAGTAAAAAATATAAAGTATTATTTCAAGAGTTCAATAGTTTGTCTTTTTAACCAGGTTGATTATGAAGGGGGATTTTTTTGTGCTCCCCATGTTACAATATCCAGAACACGATATTTAAAATAGATATACACTGCTTCTTGTCACATGTCATAAAATTAGTCCTAAGATGGTTTAAAAATGTTCCCCAAACATTTTTAGGATCTTTGGCTATCTTTTAAAATGTCTAATAGGAAAAGGATATCATCAAATTGTATGTTGGTAGAAGCAAAATAGGTAAGTGATAAGTAAAACTTAAAGCAGTTATTTATTATGTGTATTATGTAAAACAATTTTGCAGAAAGGTACAGGTCTTAGAAAAGGAGAGGGATGTCAAGGAGGAGGATGAGGGAAGGAGAATTAACCTAGGACAGCAGGGGGAAGGTGGTATTCTAGGGAATGTAACAGGGGAGTTCTGAAAATCTTGATTTTTTTTTTGCTTATTTTTTTTCCCTCAAAACCTATATCATCTGTTGATATATGGGTGCATTAATTCTATTTGATTTCCATTAAAAAATTCTATGAAAAACCTCTTTATTGATAGCTGGGAAGATTTGTCAGACTATTTCCTGGTTCTTGAAGACATTTCCCATGTATTACTACTTGTTATGTCTGAATGTCTGCGAAATTGTCCTTCTGTTTCAGTTTTATAATGAAGTTACCATGAAAATACATCACATTTTTTGTCCTTCCCTCCAGTTTCAGTCATTATTACCAGCCAGAGAAATTCACTGAATTTTATGGATTCTGTTTTATTTTTAGATCTAAAGTTTGGTGAGAAACCATGAACTTCACAACCCCTATGCAGTAAATAGACTTGAATCTCCAGTTTCTTTTTACTTGACTTTGCTGTATTGGTTTAGAAAAGGCAAAATATAGTTGCTTTAGAAGCATATAGTCTCAAATAGAGCAATCCTAAGAAGGGCTCATTCTGTTTGATACAACTAAATCTTTAAGTCTTTCCATTTTTGAAACAGAAAGACTATTTTTAAAATAAAGAGCAAAAGGAGAATGGAGTTCTTCAGCTACTAAAATGAGCTTGGATTCATATCTTCCATATATTCTTCCAGAAAGGCAATATAAAGCTATATACACAGATCAGATCCTTAAATAGCAAGATGGTAATGAAAATACAGGATTTTTCCTTACCATATTATAAAATATGTACAGTGAATTTAAAAGCTACATCTAGAATTTTAGTGATGGTGCAAATTAAATAATAATAGTAAGGTGAAGCAAAAATGGCTAAGTGTTACTATACATAAAATAGAAAAGTAAAAAAAAAAAAAGTAGGTACTTTCACTTGCTGATTAATTTCTCTTAGGTTGCACCTTGCCATAAATGTTGTTCTCTAATGTAGAATAATTCACCATGTCTAAGAAGTATCTTAAAATTGATATGTTTAAAATGTATTGCTGGTCTACTAAAACCTGTTTTATATATACTTATCCTGGATCTCTTACATTATAATGAACTTTTAGAAAGTAAAGCTTTGAGGTCATTCAACACTGTATGTACTCTTTCACCAAATACGGAACACTATCTATCTTAGGGTTTTGCAAAAATTAAGTATGATTCTCATACAGTTTATCTGTTCATAAGAACAAATACTCAAGATCAGGATTTTAATAACCTTTTTTAAAATCCTATTAAATAAGGAAAAAAAGGGTCTGGAGAAAGCATAGGGCATTGGTCAAGTCCCACTATCACTTTTGAGTTGTGGAAATTGAATCTAAGGTCTAAAATGGGATTATAATGTCAAATTTGCAGGAATGTTCCACAGAATAAGTGAGACAGCATGAAAATGTCTACATAGATTGTCAAACGATGGTAAGACAGATCTCTGAATTACTTCCTTTGGCCATAATTTCCTCAAAATTAGTTTAGGGCATATGTTGTAGTTTATTCCTAAAATCCTGCTACAACCATTTTCACCACAGTAGATCCCAGCTTGTGTATGGATTGTGGTGGCCCTTGATATTATCAGGCTATCTGCCATTAAGACCCATGGGAACGTGATTCAAATAGAACTGGACAGAGTTTAAAAAGAGAGTGAATTAGCCTTTGAGTGAATATTAGGACAAAGACCTTGATAAAAGGACACTAAGAGCTAGCATTTTTCATATGCATTATGAGCTGAACTGAAATAAATATTACAGTTTCATTTGGCACATTTTTGGCATCATTTCTCTATATGCTATCTCTAATGGGTACAGGGCATGGCCCTATTAGAATACCACAAGATGTTTTCATAGCAGTGGGATGAAACTCAAGTAGGTTTTGAGTGTGGGTGAGAAGGATACTGTCAGCCAAGAAACAAAAGGAAGAATTTACTTTCTGTGAACTCATCAAGGAGTTAAAAATAGATGGACATTTATCTGTAATTCACACTTGATTATTTTTGTTCATTTCATGTTTCTTATTTGGTGTAATGTCACTTAAGCTGACATTATTACTTTTATCATAATAGAGGATATGAAGCCAACTAGATAAAATTCTAATATTCTTTAACTAGTATGTTTTAAATTGTATTATTGTAACATAATTAGTTATATTTACATCTGGTAATAGGAGATAAATGAAGGTATTTCACAGTATCATTAACTAACATTACTTGATTAACAACAATTTTTGTTAGTCTATATTGAGCAGCACTTAGGACTTAATACGTGCACAATTTTTTATCACTTATTAAGTATCTATTTTATACTATTTTATCAAGATGTTGTCATTTAATACTCTATTAAAGAAACACTAGGTTAATGTCTCTAGTGACATTCTTAGGATTGTACTACCAAATAAAAATTTCACAAAAAATTATTTATTTACTCCAGGGTATATAGTGATTAAGAATAATAAACCCCAAACCTTAAATCTATTACATACTCATTTGTTGAGAACGAGAAACTAAAGGAAAGAAAGAAGGAAATGGTAGGCTTTGGCACACCACATCAGTCTGCAGTCAGATGAAGCCTGGCAGTGGCATGGAAGCAAGTCAATTTTCTGGCAGTGATTTGATCTCATCTTTCTACTGCACTTGAGTATATATATATGTATTTTAGTCAAGGAAGTTTGACCCAATATTATGACTGGAAAATATCTATTATAACTGAATATTGCCAGCAAATAATTAGTATTACAAATATGTCTCTGGACTTTATAGATAAAACATATATATATATATATATATATACATATAAATATATGTATGCATAATCTCCATATATATTAACAGAGTAAGTGCATAGAATTTTGACTGTCAAAGAATTCCAGTTTGATTTAAAACTATGGCAATAGTTAAGTATTCTCAGCATTGGTGCTGGAAGTTTATAGATTTTAAATTTTGTGAAACACAACATGGCAATGCAAGGCAGGTAAAAAGGAAATCCCATGGGATTCAGTATATAAATGGTCAGTGAATGCTTCAAAGTGAAAAATTTGCTGGTATAGTATTAGAATTTGAAGTTTCCACAGCAACAGTGTTTTGCACTCATAAATTATTCTACATTATTCCTATAGTTTTGATCAATGAAAATAAATTCCTGTTTATTGCCAAATTACAAAGAAGGCTTTCACATATGTGTGTTTCTATCAGTTTCAACATATAGGATATCCATCAAGGTTTTACTTTAACTCTAACTTATAAAATGGTATGTTGGCTTTTCAGTTTCACATATGGTGGCAGAAGATAGGAGACATCTAAGAAATGAAGTATTTTATACCCAGGGAACAGAAGTAAGCCTGAATAGCAGCATATTTTCATTTATTTCTTTTGTCCTCAAGTCCCTCATAGATGACATAATATGACCCACATGAATGCTGTATGTAGAGAAGATTTCTGTCACAGCTCAGCAACAAGGAATTTGGGGAATATATCCCTTTTTAAAACATGCAGTAAGTAAGGCTGCTCCTGTGAGGGACAAGGTGAAGAGAGATGTTACTGTATTTTTTAAGGTTACCAGCTTCATGAAGAACCTTTGCAAGAGGCCCAGGTAAAAGTACAGTCATTCAACTTCTACCAGTTCATATGAGCCAATTATATATATCTTGTCCCAAGGCCACATTGGGTGAGGTTGCCTCAGGAGCTGGAAATCAGACATGGCAAAAATATTTATACCAGGAAAACAAGCCAACCCTAAGTATCAGCGCTTTTATTTTTTTCCTTCCAGAGAAAGTTGTTAAACATTCACTAGCATACCTCTACCCTGTCTCTGTTGATTCTTGAGGACAATAATTTAAGGCCTGGGGATACCACTGCAGATATCAATTTTAACCAATTTTCAAAATGTGTGCATGTGTATGCATGTGTGTGTTAGACACAGAGAGGGAGAGGGAGAAGCATAACATGAATGAAAAAGAGAAATTGCAATTGATCAGCTAAGAGCTAATGCAGAAACTTAAATCTCAGAGGGACTCCGGGGATATCCTATATACTCCACCAGAACAACAAGGGCTCTGGAATTGGATGGAACATTTAAAAAGTAACAAACTGTTATGGAAGTTGAGAGAAAGAAAAAAAATATTTTTGAAACATGTTTTATAGAAGTGAAACTTAGTAAAAAATAAAAAAATTAAAAATTAAATTAAAAAATTAAAAAGAAAAGAAGTGAAACTTAGACTGAACAAAAAAAAGGAGGAAATTTCTAACTCTGTAGGTTTCATGAAGTCACTGAAGTTTAGGAATAGACTCAGCATTAACCCTTGAGGATACATTTCAGAGTCCCGAGCCATGGAAAGTGGCTTTAAAAAAATCATATTTATCCTTTATACTAAAGGATATAGTTTCCTTAAAAATGTTAAGCAAAAAGTCAGCATTATCTCTCCAATTATGTTAATAAGTAATTAATCAACAAAATATTCTCAAGAGCTAAGAAGGTAATTTAGACTCTTTCTTTCCATCGGCCTCACTTGGGTAACCCTATTTCATCTCCCTCCCAAACTTAGCGTCTACACTTCACTGGCTGTACCCCATCATCACCATTTATATTTCTCCTGTGGACCCCCACTGTATATCCTAACAAAATTACTCCACTCTCTTCAGAATATGCATCAGAATCAAAGTGAATTTTATTTGATTTCTCAGTTGATCACATTTCTAGCTTGGAATTTAAGGAAGACTTAACAATTTTGTTCCACAATCTCTAACTTTACAAAGAAAAGTGTGGTTTATCAGTGCACAGTAGGAGAAACAGAGTTGTACTAGGAACTCCATTCTCAGCACAAAAGCCTGTCCTGTTTCTTTACAATATTTTTCTTTGAAGACCAGCTTGAATTTCTGAGGTCCTGGGGCTGTGAGCATGTGGACAGCAGCTTGCCTGTTTCCAATTTTAAAATCAATATTATCCCAATTTATGAATAGTTTAAAAAAATAAATTTCCAAGTGTGACCTGAATCACTTCCTTGGAAGACTCTGCATTCTTGTAAAATCCTACAGTGAGTGACCAAGAGTAAGAAAACTGACACCTACTGGTCTTAAGTTTGAAACAAGGGAGGACTCTTAAGCAAACCTCTGTTCTTGACATTGCATTAATAAATGTAAACAGGATGTTTCAGCACAGAAAGCATAAAACTGCCTGATATATGCATGGCCTATCTTTAATGATGTTTAAAAAGGAGTTAAACATCTCCCTGGGAATTCTTAAAACATTTATCTTTCAGCAGTTATTTTACTTCACATATCTTTGTTGTTTCACAAGCTGGAGAAAATAGGTCAGCTAATGTTATATTAATCAGCAAATTAATATTTTAATTTGATTTTCTTTCTAGTGAAAATACTTGTAACTCCCCCTACCCCTCCTTTTCCCCCCTACTTCAGCACTGATATTAAGTGGTATCATTATCATATTGTACCTTGGGGTTCTGTGATAACTGAGTCCAGTGAGAGCTCTATTCTTAGAAAAGTGGGAGGTTTATCATGCCACTTACACATTTAAAATGACACTCCATGGCTCCTGTGCAACCAAGTGTCTTAGAGCTGAGTCACACAATTCTCCAAATTGTGCTTTTCAATTCATATTCTAAAATAGTACCTTTCAAATCAGAATAGAAAAACGTTTTTGCTTAGTAGAAATCCTGCCTTTGAGGAAAAAAATCTTTCTCAAATTGTCTGAGCCATGTAAATGTGGGTTTCAGATAACATTTTCCATTTTCTTGTATTAGCTGACAAGTCAACAGATTCAAAGGACTTGGTGGCATATGTTTCTTGAAAGTAAGTAAAGATCTACCAAGTTTTACACTAGAAATTTAACATAGGCTAGATACTCTTATTTTCAATTTCTTAAAAACAAATCCTCCTTGCTTTTGTTTGGTGCCATTAAAAAATTAAAACATGTTAAACATTGGAAAATTTATGACATTATTTCTGTAGTGGTTTTTTTAACAGCCCTCACTGTGAAATTTTATGTATTCCTATGAACCCAAATTTGCCATTATTAATGGAGTGAACGGCCATGTTGCCTTCGAAGAGGTTAGGAAAGACTAAAGATGACAGACTGTGCCTGAGGTTTATACTTTTAGTTTGCTGTGGTCTTGAATCCTTCTTAATGAAAGGTACAATACCCAATATTTCTATTTCTCTGCTTTACTGAAATTCAGTTTCAGCTTGGCAGAAAATGATGCTAAGCTAATTCACAAGTGTTGAAAAATACATATGCACGAAAAACAAAAGCAGTAAAATAAAATTTCAAATTACCACTGGGAAATATAGTAAAATGTATCAACTGGAAACTTCTGAAGGATCATCCTATTTCCATTATACAGTACATTTTCACTGACCTATAAAATTTTGAGTCCTAAATGTGTGGATCCACAAAACTGTTTACATAAACCACAGCATAAGCTAATTGTAGGAAATACTAGTCCAGTTTGAAAACTGTATGCTTGATTAGCTAAAGTTAATGCCAAATGCATTAGTTCTACTCTATCTATTTCTATTCCATGGTTCTCTGTATCAGGAAAGTTCCAATTATTTTGCCTATATGGACAAAGTCACATGTGATTCTCAGAGAAATATTTAAGTTTATAATCTAAAGTATGCTCGTTTTTCCTACATAAAACATGTTACACAGAGTTGTATCTAACATTATTATATTAAAGCAAATGTTAGAAATTACATGAACAGAATTTGGATTATGGAGAACTGATGTAAAACCAGTATGTTCAGATCATTGGTTAAGTTTTCCACTACATCTTGCTTTTGATGGGGAAGTTTCAGATGAAAAGAGAATGAAAAGATGAAAAGAAAAAGTGGGTATAAGAAATCAGAGATTGTTATTTTAAAAAAGCGTATAGATTCATATATATTCACCAAAAATGTTAAGTAGCTCGGGGAGAGAATACATTGATTTTATATTTATGAACCATCAACTACGGTTCTTGATTTCTGCTAGACACTTGAAATGTAGAAAAATAACAAAATACCTTATGTTTATTGAATGTGAAATGAGTGTCCCTAAAGAGAGCCAGAGTGTTCCCATCTTGGCAGTATTCTTTGGGTTTGTGACAAAAGTAAATATAAATCCTCTCAGCAGGGAAGGAATGCCAATTTTAGGTCTTGAGAATTCACAAGCATTGAATTCAGTAAGAGCCCACCTTGAAACATCAGCAAGCACACAAAGAGACCAGTGGTTTCCAGAAGTTCAAGGTAGGGAGGTGTGAATAAGAATATAGGATATTTAGAACTGTGAAGCTACTCTATAGAGTACACATTATACATGTGTCCAAACCCACAGAGCGTATAACAAAGAGTGAACCCTGATGTGAACTATGGACTTTGTATAATAGGAGGTGTCCATATAGATTTATCAATTTTAACAAACCTACCATTCTGTTTGGGGATTTATAATGGGGAAAAACATGCCCATTGGGGCTGAGGGGGTGTGTGGAATCTCAGAACTTCCTCTTGATTTTGTTGTGAGCCTAAAACTGTTCTAAAAATAGTCTATTTTTTAATAAATCACCAAAACAGTGAAGGAATAGTGACAATCTAAAAGATTTCATAGGTTTGAATTAGTTAATACAGAAAATAAAATAGTTGGAGAATATGCCTAAAGATAGGGAAGATGGAGTCACAAAAATGAATCAGCAAAATAGCACTGTGGAAGCTGACCAGAATGGACTTGTAGATGAATTCAAATTTTTAGAGAGAAAATGAAATTTTTATAATAATTAGTAACTGAAAGGATGAGTTAAAATGCAGATTTAATAAAAATGAAATGGGGGCACCTGGGTGGCTCAGTGGGTTAAATCTTCTGCTTTCGGCTTGGGTCATGATCCAAGGGTCCTGGAATCGAGCCCCAAATCGGGCTCTCTGTTCAGCAGGGAGCCTGCTTCCCTTCCTTTCTCTCTGCCTACTTGTGATCTATGTCTGTCAAGTAAATAAATAAAATCTTTAAAAATAAATAAATAAATAAATAAATATAAAAATGAAATGAAAATCTTCTCCCTTAGGTTGTTTCTGTATCTTGGCTATTGTGAATGATGCCATGATGAACAGGGAAGTACAGATATCTCTTGGAGATAATGTTTCCAATTTCCTTCAGGTATAGACCCAGAAGTAAGGACTGCTGTATCATATGATAGCTCTAATTTTTAGAGGAAACTTCATATTGTTTTCTATAGTGACTGAATTAATTACATTCCCACAAGCAGTGCCCAAGGGTTCCCTTTCCTCCACACCCTTACCAGCATTTCTTAGTTGTTGTTGTTGTTGTTGTTTTTAATAGTGGCCATTCTGACAGGTGTAAGGTAATATTTCATTGTGGTTTTGATTTGCATTTCCCTGATGATTAATGATGCTGAACATCCTTACACGTACCTGTTGGCCACCTGTACAACTTTGGAACAAACTCTATTCAGGTCCTTTGCCTATTTTTTAATTGGGTTGTTTTTATAGTCCATTGGGTTATAGGACTTCCTTGTATATTTGGGATAGGAGCCTTTTAATCAGATACATGGTTTGCAAATATTTTCTTCCATTCCAGAGTTTGTCTTTACATTTCACTGATGGCTTCTTTTGCTGAACCGCAGCTTATGAATTCAATACAGTCCCACTTTGTCTCTGTTGCTTTCAAAATGTCTTAGTGTTGACTTAGAACATTTTAACCTTAAGGCTGAGTTTGGAGGAGAACACCTCCTTATACCCAAATTAAGGGTAAGCCCCTTAGCTAACCATCCTGTAGCTCCAACCATCCCTAGCTTAGGGCCTAGCATAAATTAGATGTTCTGTATTTATTGAATTGACTCTCATATTCTCCTTTTGCCATCCTATTTTTAGATTGCTCAATTCCATTCAGTCCTGTCTATCCCTATATTGCTCTTTGAGTAACCCATCCTTTTTCTCAGTGGGAACCACTTCTTGATTATCAGTGGTTATCTTCTTTATATATGTTAAAACACCACTTTGCCTTCAGACTTTCTACCACTGTCACTTATGTAGATGGTGATCTCCCCTAAGCATCCCAAACACATGTTAATGAATTCTCTTTTAGAATTCGGTGATTTTGTTCTTCTCATCCACCAAATGGTCATTGTTTCAAAGTTATGCCTTCAAAAACAGCCTATCCGTTTGGCAGCCAGAGTCTTACTGCTCCTTAGAGAATTAAATAGGAGATAGATATGAGCTTCACCATCCAAGAGAGAAGTTTTAGAGGGTGGCTATGGGGAGTGGAGAATATGAGAGAGGATCAATGTAAGAACTGGCTATAAACAATGAAGCAGAACTTTGTATTCAAAATACAAATAAGATTGAACCAGAGAAAGAAATATTTCCTGAAGATTGAGGGCCTTGTTCTGAGGCTGGAAAGGACTTTAAAAGCATGGCTAATATAACACCTTCTACCCAGTTGATAGCCATAAGTATTTGCCTAATTATGTTTTAGTCATTTGATAAAAGAGGAGTAAAGATGAAACCAGGCAGAAACATAAAGACATAGAGAAATAGAGAAAAATGGCAAAGCATTTGACCAGGAGAGAATGCCCAAACCAACAAGTCCTGAAAATTATCACATTATCTACAATGAAGTTCTTACTGGGTACTGACCAATTTCTCTTACTGTTGGTGATGTGAGGTTACTTGACATTATAGGCAACTGGACTGAAACATAAATGAGAACTGATTTCCTAAGGTCAACTACAAGTCAAGAGTTGAGTTTTATCTCTTGGGTTCCCAAACTTGGTTCTTATGCCAAAGGTACATTTCTTTTTTTTTTTTTTAATTTTTAAGCTTTTTTATTTAAACATATAATGTAACCCCACCACCCTCTCCCAAACCCTCTCCCCCCCACTCCCCTCAGTTTGTTTTATGACATTAAGAGTCTCTTTTGGTTTGTCTCCCTCCCGATCCCATCTTGTTTCATTTTTTCTTTTCCTATCACCTTAACCCCCACCCCCGTTGCATCTCCACTTCCTCATATCAGGGAGATCAGCAATTGCACTACTGGGTATTTACCCTAAAGATACAAACATAGTGATCCAAAGGGGCATGTGTACCCAAATGTTTATAGCAGCAATGTCCACAATAGCCAAGTTATGGAAAGAACCTAGATGTCCATCAACAGATGAATGGATAAAGAGGTGGTATATATATACAATGGAATACTATGCAGCCATCAAAAGAAATGAAATCTTACCATTTGCGATGACATGGATGGAACTAGAGCATATTATGCTTAGCAAAATAAGTCAATTGGAGAAAGGTACATTTCTTTTTAAATTCTATACTGACTCTTTGATTTGAGGTAAGCTATGTTCAGCAGGTCCTTGCACGCACCCCTCCTCCCCCATGATGAGAAAAATGTATCCTTTACTGTGTTTGAATTCAAAGCAGAGTAAAACTGGAGTGGTTCAAAATCAAAGGCCCTTCCACCTGCACAGTGATGGAAGATTCCCACAGTCCAGAAACTGTATACCACAGCTTAAGCAATACACAAGTCATATGGATGGAGTCTTTTAAAATATCTGTGGTCCAAAGGTATTCACAAAGCAAAACATGTATTGATGAGTATGAATGCTGAGAAATCTAAAAAAAAAATCTTTCTAAACTATATTTTGATATAATTTCTATTCTCAAACAAAAGAGATACTGTTGTGACTGCCATTTTTAAAAAAAATATTATTTATTAAAGTTGATACTAAAATCCCCTATTTCCTGAATTCTGGGTTACTCTTTGAATATAAAAAATAATATCCTTGTAGTTTCATTTGTGGTCTAAAAAAGTGTTTGACTCATTAAGGTTGAATGTCAGGAAATTTCATTTAATGTTCTGTTTTAAAACAGAAAAGAAGGAGAAAGATTTAGATGAAAAGTAGAGTGTATGACCTTAGAAATGTATTTATAAGGTCTGGCTGCAGCAGCCAAAAATAATAACTATTGAACCTAGTGAATAATTTAAGGCCAATGAGCTAACAGTGATCTTTGCAATGGGATATTAATACGTAAATATTTTAGTCAGCTTTTTCACACCCGGCATAAAAATGCCTTGTATTTCATCTACAATCTCACTTTAGGTGAAATTTCTGAGTGATTCTGTGTTCTCACTGAAGTTTTTATATATATATTCACACATTATAATTAAATGATTTTACTACCCAAATACATTCAAGAAAAAGGTATTTTCTAAAATATGCAGCGATGATTCCTAAGGCCATGTTTCATGTTGCACTTTGGGACAGTGCTGTAAAAGAAATTGGTTCTTTTATCTGTATCTATTTGCTATGACACTAATTTATTGAAGATTAGAGCCATTTTTTAACCAATACTTAGCTTTCAAGAGCTATTAACAAAATTGATAAACAGATACAAATATTTGTGAGTTTGCATAAAGCGTTCTCTATTCACATCTCTCTAAGGTGAAAATCCATATAATTGTATCAATATATAAACTAATGTAAGTTATTAATCCCTTTGTGTTTCTTTGAGGTTAGTAAACCAAAGCAATGACTAGTTCAGACCAATGATTTATGTTTGCCATATTTTTACTTGCCTGTTGTTTTAAGATGTGGTTATTTGCTAGAAATTTAAGGTGTTTTTTATACAACCTGACTGAGTAGGAGAAAACTTGCAAGGTCATTACTAAGTCTTAACTTAGAAATCTAAGTTCACCTCCTCTGTCTTATTTTCCTCACCTTTGATGCAAAGATGCATCTAATTCATTCATTGATAAGGTCCCCAACTGTCATCATGAATGAACTGTGGTAATAATTGAGATCCCCCAAATTTTGTAGGTAAATAGGAGCTTGAAAAATGCAAGCTGTTTAAAATTTTAATGGCTCTTCCAACTTTGGTATCAACATGGATGAGACTGGAAGAGATTATGTTGAGTGAAATAAATCAAGCAGAGAGAATCAATTATCATATGGTTTCACTTACTTGTGGAGCATATGGAATAACACGGAGGACATTGGGAGATGGAGATAAGAAGTGATTTGGGGGAAATTGGAGGTGGAGACAAACCACCTCAGAAACAAACTGAGGGTTTTAGAGGGGAGAGGGGTGGGGTGTTGGGTGAGCCTGGTGAGCCTGGTGGTGGGTATTAAGGAGGGCACGTATTGCATGGAGCACTAGGTGAGGTGCATAAGCAATGAATTTTGGAACACACACACATAAAATTAAATTAAAGAAAAAGAAAGGTAGTGAAACTAAAAAGGTGGTATGCAATAATTTCCTGCTGATGGACAATATTTTTACACATCTGTTAAATACATAATTTAAATAAACTACTTTACAATAAAAAAAAATGTGGCAAATCGAAGAGTAACACTCCTGAGGTTTCTCTTCCACAATTTTTTTCCCCCACACCCATTAGTAAAGTATGGATATTCACAGGACAAAAACTCGGGTGTGTAAAAATCAAACTGTTTTTTGTTTAAATCCCTAATAACGAAATTTAGGGCTAGTCAGAGCCTAAGTAGAGGAAAAATATATAACGGTGTAGAGTTTTCATGATCAAGCAAGTTTCTCTGTATCTAAATTCTTCTTGGATAAAATAGAGTCCAGGCCCTAGCTTGGGGAGGCATCTGCTGTTTTAAACCCAGGATCTAACCTAACTAGAATTGCTCAAGGTATGTGTGTCAGCTGTCTGGTGTCCATTCCCTAGACTTCACACTTCAGCCTATCACACTCTCTTACCTCCACCGGTTCTTGCTCTGTGCCCTCTTGATTCCTCTCCCAGTGCCACAGAAAACACTATGGGCATTCTGAAAGCTATTTGGTAGCTGCAGGAAAGCAGAAGGGCTTTTGCAATGCACCTCTGATGGGATACACGGTCACCATGTCAATTCTGTAGTTGCTATACTGCATCTGGGTGTCCTGAGAACTCCGCGAGGCTTGTCCTAACTCCACACTTACTCTGGAAAGCAAGGTGGAAGTTTCGTTCTTCTTAGGACTGCAGATATCTGAGGATTCCATTTTCCATCCTGTCTGAAAACTAGACCCTGGAGAAGAGAGCCAGTTACAGGTCCCTTATCAAGGCCCTAACAGTGGCCAAGTTTTATTCTTCCCTTCAAATAGTCCTTTCTCTTTCAACATGGGAACATTTACCTCTTTTTTGGGTTAGTTCAGCTTTCCATCTACTCTATTTTCGACCTTTTTTTCCTATCTTTCAGGTATTAGCCTTTTGAAAGTCAAAAAAAAAAAAAAACCACCAAAAAACCTTAGATTCTTATAATCAAAGCTTTTCTTCTCAAAGCTGTATTTCCATGCTCATGGATCTGAATTTCAAAGATTATTTCTGAATCCAAAATCAAATAACTTGACTTCTTACTTTTCTCTGCCTTCCTGTGTGGCTTCTTTCTTTCCCCTTGGCCATGCACACTGCTGAGTCACTGGAGTAGTCTGTGATAACCATGATCACTGTGTCATACTTGTGTGATTCAGAAAAAGGCCCCATTTCTGAGTGGAAGCAATAGAAACCACACATTATCTGGGTGGATTTGTCCTCTGGATACAATGGTTGGCAATGACATCGTGCCTTCTAGCAGGAAAAAAAAATCTTCCCCTCCTCCCAGTCAGTGCAGCCCCATGGCAGGATTCATGGGCTGGTAAGTAGAGTATAGACCAGATTTCAGCCACCCAGAGCCCCCGGCTGGATGTCCTTGTGAAGGGCCCCCAGATAGACATAAACTGCAATCTGAGGGACAAAGTACAAGGAGGAAATAACTTTCAAAAATACTTCAGAAAATTGTATTTTTCAGAGTAAGATCAACTAGTTTGTTACTGATGTACCGGCAGTAGCATAATGGTGTGATTTGGAACATGTAGGAAAAGTAATTCCTGTCATACTATAAAAAAAAAAAAAAAAAAAAAGACTGTCATTTATTTTAAAGAATGGTCCCAGAAAGAGGACTTTGTTTTTTTGTTGTTGTTGTTTTTGGTTTTTCTTTAAGCTTTTTGTTTTGTTTTGTTTTGTTTTGTTTTAAGCTTTATTTAAACATATAATGTAACCCCACCCCCCTCTCCCCACCCCCCTCCCCCCCCCCCCCCTCAGTTTGTTTTATGACATTAAGAGTCTCTTTTGATTTGTCTCCCTCCCGATCCCATCTTGTTTCATTTTTTCTTTTCCTACCACCTTAACCCCCACCCCCGTTGCATCTCCACTTCCTCATATCAGGGAGATCATGTGATAGTTGTCAGAAAGAGGACTTTGATATAAATCCTATCTCGTCAATTACCGGAATCCACTGAACAAGTGCAGTCAAATTTTGAAATGGTGGAACGACTATTGTCTCCCTTTGTCATCTGGTGCCGTGTAAGAACTCTCCTGGTTTGATTTGGTTGCATTTGCCAAAAACCCATTCACCAATGCTCACTAGATAAGGAAACTGCTTTTTCATTACCTATTTTTACATGCAATGTTAATATATGTACCTCATCAAGAGAGCATCCAATATGATTAAGTAAGAAATTCTGAAGCAAGATGCAAGCTTATTTACAGCTCATTGTAAAGTTATGAACCTCCTCACTACATCACAAACTTCATCTTATATTCTTAATGTGCAGTTTTAAAAAATGAAATGTGGGCTTCAGATATGCTCTCTGAAAAATGTGCTGTTAGGACAAATACTCAAACCAATATATAGATCAAAGTAATTCTTATAGGATTTTCTTTTATTGATTATCAGTCCACTTTATTTGAACATTCCTGACTAAGATCAAAATCACTTTGCAAAAATGACTATAAACCAGATAAAGTAGTAGCATCAAAGCACTGGCCTACTTTGAAATTGTATTTGAAAAGTGAAAGCCAATCAATAATAATTACACAATCCAAAATGTATTATATTTTCTTATTAACTCTGTAATTATATAAAACGTAGCATAGGTAGGAAGATTATTTTTAAAGAACACCAAAGTCTATTAGCTAAATTTGTTCAAAGTATGTTATGCTACTTATCTGCAGAAGCCAACTCCAATTTTTAGTGAAATGAATGTAGCAATAAAGTACTAGGCACAAAAAATAGACAAAAATAAGTTTGAAAATTACTTAGCAATCATTTTACTAACTTTTTTCCATATTAGAGAGGTAATAGAATACATTTTTTAAACAAGACAGTTATAGGATATAAACAAAGGTCCATCAGCATGGAAATCTATTGAAGATATATTAAATAACTCAAGACAGTGGATTAGTGTCGTCTAACCTTCTTAAAAATCTCTAAACCATCTATTTCTACATCCTTACTAGCATTGATTGCAATCAGTTGAATCAGTAGTTTATGTTCATTTCCTTTCATTTGCTATTATTTTACACAGGGGAATATTTGCATTTGCATTGTACTCCTGACATAAGTAAAACCCATTTCAAACTTCATACCTGCTATAATGTACTAGTAAATTTCAGCACTTCCTTCAGTAAGTCATCCTTTTCATAGGAATGTTGACTGTAAGAATCTTGTTTTAACAGTAATCTGAAGATAATAATGTCAAAAGATTAATAGTTAACGAAGGGAATTAAAAATAAAACCTGGCAGTTAGGAGAATTATCCTGTTTCTTACTTAAATATTAATCTCTAAGTGGGGAAAGAAGAGAAACAGAGAAACTATAGATTAAGAAGTGCATTAAGGTATTCATTAAAAAGCATTTAGTGAAACAACCAGAATTCCAAACACAAAACCACTCAATAATTCTAGTCTTATTGCCTGATCTAATGTAATGCTGTGGATGGGACTGAGGTAGTAAGAAGGAAGCGTCTACACCACATGCTGAGCAAAAGGAAAGCACCTCGCCTTCACTTGCCTCATTCAGTATCATCCACAACATAGATGTTTGCTGTTTGAATCGGCTGTTCTATTATTTTCTTAATTTTAGCTACTATACCTGACAAAGGTTTTTCGTTTTGTTCTGTTTTTTTCTCCTACATGAACTCTTAACAGTTAAATGCTCTGTGGCTAATTAAACCCCATTGCTTTAGGTTTCTGGGGCCAGATTGTTTTTCATGTCCAAGTGTCCATCAGAAAAAGACCTACAAGTTATTAAGTTCTACTGAGGGAAAACTGTTATTCTTTGCGTGCGTATCATCTGTTGATGAAATAAATGAGTTCTCACAATTTATAACACTGCAGTATTCAATTTATACTTTTAAATTAAACTGATACGGCTTAAATAAAGTAAAAAAAAATTAAACTGATACGTATAAAATATCACTCTGTAGTCTTTCTCGGCTCTTATTTGTACACCTTAGTATACAAAGCTGATGCTGGGAATTAAGAACTTTACATCTGAGCATTTTGCCTGGTTCATCTTGAGTATACTTGTCTGTTCTAGCTTATTGAAGCATAACTAGCAAGTCCAGATCATCTTCAAATCCATCAAGTTTAGCCATCCCTTCCAGGTTTTCTAAATATATTAACCTTATCTGGCTTCTCCTCAGCCTCCACTGGGACAGCCTCAGTCAGAGGATTCTCACACAAGGAGGTTCTGAAGCAGCTGGCCTGGCCTTTGCACATTTCCGATGATAAGTAAATGTGTCTTATTCTTAGGAGTGAATCATCTTCTTGAAACTTGATGCAGTGACTCTTTGCTCTTTCACTGGGAGCCCTCAGGAGCAAGTTTAATTTTTTTTTTTTTT